>JAULJZ010122081.1:0-11181 GCA_032270985.1 Heliamphora pulchella
ATTTAAATAAGTAATATTTTTAACTAAAGATTATACACTTGTGTTTAAGAAATTTTAAATAAGCCAATTCACCCCCTCCCCCCCTCTTGGGATTACACACGTAATATCAATTCTTTCTCTCCGCGACACCATTCTGCTGTGGAGTACCAGGTGCAGTCAATTGGGATATAATCCCTTCTGATAATAAGTAATCCCTAACTTCTCTAAAAAGGTATTTCCCACCACGGTCGGATCGTAGTGATTTGATACTTTTACCCAGACGCTTCTTTGCCTCTGCCTTAAATTCTTTGAATTTCTCAAAACATTCAGACTTACGGTGCACCAGGTAAATGTATCCATATTTTGAGTAGTCGTCAATAAAACTAACGAAGTACTCAAAGCCACCTCTAGTCCGGATTGTCATAGGACCACACACATCAAAGTGAACCAGTTCTAACGGTTCTTTAGCTCTAAAGCCTTTGGCCGAAGAGGGCCTCTTGGTCTTCTTACCCTTTAAGCAAGATTCACAGACCTGAAGTGCCTCTACTTTTAATGAACTCAAAGGTCCATCTGCTACCAATCTTTTTATCCTTTTTAGATTAATATGACCCAAGCGTAAGTGCCAAAAAAATGTATGGTTCATTAAAGAAGAAAACTTTCTCTTATATGGTAAATTAGATGTGTTATTCATTTAAGTTAGTTATAGTGCTGGAGAGATAGGAGATGCGACATACAGATCATATACCAATGTACTAGAATAAATAAAACAACAGAATATTTGTCATTTATTAAACTCGAGACTGAAATTAAATTTCTTCTAATCGAAAGTACATAAAGACAATCTTTCAGAAGAAGTATCCTATTTCTACTAAAATTGAGAGTGACATCTCCTATTGCAATTGCTACCACCCTTGTTTTATTGCTCATGTGCACGTATATTTTTCTATTCCTAAGCTGCCTAGTTTCCCAGAACTCTTGCAAAGAATTACAGACATGATTAGTGGCTCCTGTATCTACATACCAGGTACCAGTAGATAGTACCGCTAAACATGTTTTTCACAACCAGTGAACAGAAATTATCCTATTTTTTCTGCCTTCTGAAAAATATTACACATAACTTTTTCTAGTGTTGTGTCTGATTGCAATGAAAACATCTGCCTTTTAGCTTTTTCATACCAGTTCGTGGCCTACTAACTACCTTGCAAATTGTGTCTCCTTGTTTCTAAACTTTTTTCTTCTTCATGCCTTTCGGCCCAGAGGAATAACCTTTTTCTGAAACAAACGCATTTTCTGGTATTGAAGGAATACCATTGATAGTTAAAGCTATATTCAAGTTACTTTTTCAGTCAACAAAATTCAGTTCCGTAAGTTTATTTTCTTTGAGTATTGAAGAGAGTGGGTTGAAAGCCATTTTAATCCTGAGAATCACATAATTAAAAAATATCGTTAATTATGATGAGAAAAACTTTGAATTTATTTTAATTTGGTTCCTTTTACTATTTTAAAAGAAATTCACTAGCAGTCTGGTATCCTGTAAATAGCATATCTCGATGGGAGAACGTCTACTTTCATCATATGACCAGACAAGCTAATTCTTATTAATTTTACTATCTAGACAATTGACCATGCCAAGTAGAATTAAATAGCTAACATAGTTTTGGTCTAGTAAATAATAGCAGTGACTCAGATGAAGAGGATACTATTATATACAGCTAAGTGTTAACTATCACCTAATCTCAAATCAATCGCTTTTCAATGAACCCTTCGGATGGAGAAGTGATCCATACTAACAATTATCTAAAATTATCCCTGAATGATGTTTGTACTGGTAATACTATAATTAATCTGTCCGATGGAAAGGAAGGCCTTACTGCCAACATGTAGGATTTTTTTTTGCACTGTTTGGCCTGGGTTTTTCCCACTTTTTGAATTGTTTTTCCAGTGATATTTTACTACTTTTTTATGCCAAAAAACTTGTTCAAAAATAGTCTCGAAAATGTAAGAAAACAATCGAAAAACGGCCCAAAACTACCGCCGATGGTGCCACCGGCAAGGCTATTTTTATGCAATTTTTTTTTCTATTGTTGGGATAGTTTTTAATACAATTTTTAAGCCAAAAATGTGTAGAAAAGATGCTAGAAAATAAGTTAATAAATTGTAGAAAAACCACTGCGATCCGTGACCCGTAACTCCCAAAACAACCCTCAGTGCTGCCGCTTGTTATTCGTGTTCTTAAATATTTAACTAATTCTTAAATAATCTAAATAGATATTTAAAAACATAAAATTAGCTATTACATCGATTCTATATCCCGAAGGCTCACATTTGATCTATCACGGTTAACCCCCGTGATTAAAAAAAATAATCATCATGCAAACCCATTCAATCAAACATGAATAATAATATGACGATTATAAAATTGGGATTAGAATGCTTGCAAAACCAAGTTAGCACAGTTCTAAAACTATTTGGCCCTGATAACCGTAAACAAAAAATAAAATAACTCTGATACCAATTATTGGAGGCAAAACTGTCAAGATTATTATTTTTGTAAACGATATTCGATAAAATTAACTAGACGGGTATATGTCAAAATGAGCTCCAGATAAAATTTTTGATGTCAACGATCAAAATAAAAATTCGTGCAACCTCAGTTCATTTAGAAGAATACCTTTCATCGGTCAATTCTTCAAATACGATTTTGATTCCGAGTTAAAACTCCTATCATATCTTCTACTGTATTTTCTTATGCGATTTCTGAATGTAGTGTAGGCTACAATCTATCGAGAACTTGTACCGGCAGAACCTGGACAGCTTTAGTATTGAAGACAAGTTATGAAACTAGTTCAGCATACCTACATATTTATAGAGCTACAGCAGGGACCTTTGGAATAATTATGAGCAAGACTTCCACTGGAACACAGACACCCATCAACGGTTTCCACAATTAAGCAAACCTCATAGCGGTATCTATAATTATGAAAATTTTGCAACGATTTCTGCAATTCCCATAAAATAATAAATTATAGTTCACACTACTAAAGTACTATAATTGTACTCTGACTCATAATCTCAAGATCTTCTTGTATTGAGCTCCTATTATTAAATGCTTAATATTTCTCCCCACGTTAAGATTCCTAATACCTGCCAATTAAATTTAATTACAAATAATTTAATTTAATCGAAAACTTTAAATTTCTAAAACCATTTCGCTTAACTTATTTGACCGCCAGATAATCAAATCCACTTGCAGGGTTTTTCCGGTCAAAATTGATAAGCTTCCTTAAGGGGGTATCATCAATCTCGATATTTTGGGACGTGAATTCTGTCAATAATTAATATTCATCATATAAGTATTACTGCTATCCAACTCATCGGGAATATAGATCCAATAAGATCGCACCCTCTAATGAATCAAAATAATGAATGTTAAATATACACAAATCAATAATTATTTCAGGATTAAGTGTATAAGCACTATTTATAATAACTTTGGAGCATGAATTAATTTATATAATCAGTATAAAATTAATTACCCTAAATGTCTCGTTCAATACGCACAAAGAGTACTTGCATAGAGAGTCGGAACAATAGACGACTCTATTATTTGTCCCTCATAACTAAGACATGCCTACTAAAACTCTGTGCTACAGTCGTACAGATGGTATACCCATTTCCATCTAAACTGTGAACATAAAACTTATTGTCACGCCCCAAAATTCAGGATCACGTGAAAATTCACCAAGCACCAGTTTTATAAAAATAAATTTTCATACATTCAAATTCACCTGTTGAAATCAAATGAAAACCCATATGCATCTCTCATAAACAGTAAATATCATGTATAACATACATAAGTATATTGCCCTGAGGTATACAAAACGTGCCTTTAACCAGGCATACAAAAAGGAAAACTACTAAAGCTTTCCGCCACCACAGCACCACTAGATCAACTCCTCATGATCATCAACTTCCAGACTTGAAAAAGGTTTTAAGACAAAATCCCACACCATGAGCCGAAACCCAATAGAAACAGACTAAAAAGTTGTAAAGTAGGATATGCAATCATATGGTGGGAGCTAACTCAATCACAAACAAAACCAATAAAGTTTTACGTCATAAAACCCCAAGTTTCCCATAAACCTCCAAAACAGTTTTCCCTCCGCAACCAAGCATTTAAGCAATGCCAAAACAACGTTTTACAGTTGAAGGAAAACAATAACCAAAACGTTAATTTCTCACTCGAATCACACACCGAGGAAAAGAGAATGAATCCTATGTACTGACTCCGTCACAAAGGGACAGAGGAAACAACTATAAACTCCTGCCCCTTACCCAATCCCTATATATCATAGGACCGGTTAGGTAATGGCAAGTTCTATACAGAGCACCATAACGTAAAGGCTAACTTTACGGACTAAAACCGAAGGATAAAAGCACCTACCACCTTCTTTACGGGAACTATCCCGAAGGACAAAGGTACCTACTCTGCCCACGTTTCTAGACTTACACCGAGGGCAACTCGTGCCACATACCCGCTATCCCACTACATCTAGAGAATTATTTTACAAAACCAAAACGTTTTCACAAATACATGAAACATGTATATAGATCCATCCATCAACATGAAGATCAAAGAAAAACATATAGATCCATCTATTAACATAGAGATCAATAGGTATGTAAAAACACACTTTTATTAAACGTTTTCAAGGTTGAGCCTCAATCCCAATGGTCAGCTCCAAACCTCCAACAAAACACGTTTTTCCTCAAAGTTTTCATAAAAAGTCATTTTTCAAACCATTCTTTTGAAAACCAACCTCCGAACCGCGAGATTTCATGAATCCATCTCTTTAAAACCATTCGAGGAAGGCGAGGAAAGCCAAAACCCAACCAACGAACCACCAAAACAACACCAATAGCCCAAACAGGACCCCAGTCGATTGGCCCAAGGCCCCAGTCGACTAAAAAACTCTCTGGAAAAAAGAAAACCAAGACAGAAGGAATTTCAGTCGACTGACCTCCCAGGTCCAGTTGACTGAACTCACCAAATGATGATCCAGTCGATTGAACTCATAGCTTCAGTCGACTGATCCTGCCCAGAAAATGTTTTTTAGCTTCAATTTTTCTTCCAAACCTCAAATCAAACCTCCAAACACCCATCAAACACCCTCAGACATCAACAAGCCCAAGCCTCACTCCCAAACCTCGAAAGAAAACCCTCAAAACACACTTCCATCCACCAAAAATGACAAAAAATGGTTTTAACCCAAAACCAGATTTAAAACATAAATCACCTTTTCATGCATTTTTAAATGGTGAAACAGCATATAATTACATATATCACCCTAAAACAGTTATATAGTCTAGAATCCAACCTCGGTGAACATGCTTATATATCAAAAAAAAATGAAACGGTATAGGGTCTCACAACTCTTCCCCCCTTAAGAAATTTTACCCCCGAAATTCGCTACAAGGTCACGAGGTAAACAACTCTGGGTATCTCGCACGAACCCCAGACTCGAGCTCCTAAGTCGCTTCTTCAACCTCGTGATGAAACCACTGAACTTTGACATAAGTAATCGTTCTCCCCCGTAACACTTGTTCCTTTGTATCTAGGATCTTCACTAGACGCTCCTCATACGTGATATCCTCATCAACTCGCAACTCGACCCAATCCAGAACATGGGAAGGATCAGGCTCGTACCTCCGAAGCATGAAAACGTGAAACACGTTGTGCACGAAAGCTAACTGAGGTGGCAAAGCCAGGCGGTATGCTACCACGCCAATCCGTTCCAGGATCTCAAAAGGTCCAATAAAGCGCGGTGATAGCTTCCCGCTACGGCTAAATCTCATCAACCCCCACGTGACGAGACTTTCAAAAACACATGATCTCCCACTGTAAACTCCAAAGGTCTCCTCCTTTGATCTATATAACTCTTCTGGCGGCTCTGAGCTGTCACCAGACTCTGACGAATCACTGCAAGCTTCTCAGTAGTCTCCTGTACCAAGTCGGGTCTCAAAATAGTGGTCTCACCCACCTCGATCCAACACACCGGCGATCTACATGGTCTACCATACAGAGCCTCATACGATGCCATTCCAATACTGAACTAATAGCTGTTGTTGTATGCTAACTCTGCCAATGATAGATGGTCCTCCCAAGAATCCCGAAAATCAAGCACACAAGCTCTCAACATATCCTCTAAAATTTGTATGGTCCTCTTAGACTGACCATCGGTCTAGGGGTGAAAAGCTGTACTGAAAGTCAAGCTCGTCCCCAAAGCCATCTGAAGACTCTGCCAAAAGCGCGATGTAAAGCACGGGTCTTGATCAGAAACAATAGTCACAGGTACTCCATGTAGTCGGACTATCTCTCAGATGTATAATCTACTCAGTTTGTCCACTAGATCTCTTACTCGAATAGGGAGGAAGTGCATAGACTTCATCAACCTATCAACCACAACCCAAACAGCATCATGCCCCGTCGATGATTGAGGAAGTCTAGATACGAAATCGATCGTGACATTCTCCCACTTCCACTTAGATATAGGCAAAGGCTGCAATAATCTTATCGATCTCTGGTGTTCCACCTTTACCTACTGACAAGTAAGGCACCGAGACACAAATTGGATCACGCCCCACTTCATTTCGGTCCATCAGAACTGACGGCGTAAATCATGATACATCTTGGTGCCTCTTGGATGCACTGGAAGATGTGAATGATGAAACTCATGTAGCACCTTTGCACGGCACGACTCGGGCACAAACAGCCACCCCGTCAGCCTCAAACTCTGATATGAACCCACCATCCATCCTGCTGTGTCCTTCCCACTAGCAATGCTGTCCCGTATCATCTGAGCCTCCTGATCGGTTCACTGAGCCTCTAACACATGTGCAATCAATGCGGACTGTGAAGCTACTGAATACAAGGTCGCACCTGCCCCTGTCTCTCCGAGACACAGATCAAACTCCTCAACATCCCCAAGCATATCCCATTCTCGTATATCTATAGACGCTAACGAACCATGAGATCTCCTACTGAGCACGTCAGCTACGATATTTTCCTTTCCTGGGTGGTACTACAAATCAAAGTCGTAGTCTCCCAATAACTCCATCCATCGTCGTTAGTGAAGATTATAGTCTTTCTGCGAAAATAAGTATTTTAAGCTCTTGTGATCAGAGAAAAACTCGAAGTGCTCACCATATAGATAATGTCGCCACGTCTTCAAGGCGAAGAGCATGGCTGCTAACTCCAGATCGTGTGTAGGGTAGTTCTTCTCATGTGTCTTCAACTGTCGCGAGTCATAGGCTACAACCTTACCTCCCTGCATCAATACACATCCCAAACCATCGTGTGACGTATCACAATACACTGTATACCCCAGACCTTGCTCTGGAATAATCAATACTGGCGTACTGGTCAATCTCCTCTTCAGCTCCTGGAAAGCTGACTCACAGGACTCGCTCCATACGAACGTAACTCCCTTCCACGTCAAGCGCGTCATAGGTGCTGTTAACCTAGAAAAATCCTTGTTGAACCGCCAATAATAACCTACCAAACCCAAAAAACTGCAGATCTCAAAGACGTCCCTCGGTCACTGCCAATCCATCATGGCATCAGTCTTCGATGAGTCTAATGATACCCCATCCTTCGACCCCACGTGTCCAAGGAATCTCACCTCTGGCATCCAGAACTTGCACTTCTCGAACCTCGCATACAAGCAATGTTCTCTCAGAAGCTGTAAGATAACATGTAGTGCTCCTCGTGTATTTCTCTCGTGGGTGAATAGATTAGAATCTCATCTACGAATACCACCACAAAATTGTTCAGATAAGGGCGGAAGATATGGTTCATCAAACCCATAAATGTCGTAGATGCGTCCGTCAAACCGAACGGCATAACTAGAAACTCATAGTAACCATAACGAGTCCGAAAAGCGGCCTTCGCTATGTTCTCGTCCCTAATCCTTGGCTAGTGATACCCTGACCTCAAGTCAATCTTCAAAAAGCAGTGCGACCCCTTTAACTAATCAAACAAGTCGTCAATCCTCGACATAGGATACTTGTTCTTCATTATTACTTGGTTCAGCTTCATGTAGTCTATACACAGTCTCAAGGACCCATCCTTCTTCTTTGCAAAAAGAGCTGGGGCTCCCCACGGCGACGTACTCGGCCGCACAAACCCCTTGTCTAGTAACTTCTGCAACTGCACCTTGAGTTCTCGTAACTCAGTCGGTGCAAAGTGATACGATGGCATAGAGATGGGAGTAGCTCCTATAACAAGATCAATGGAGAACTCCACATCTCGGCTCAGTGGCAACTCAAACAAATCATCAGGAATGACATCTGGGTAATCACAGACCACAGGGGGTAGCTCCCCTCAAACCTTACCCAGATCATCTAACCTGAGAGTAGAAAAGAGGAAACCCAAGTCCCCTCGAACCAGAGAAGCACCGGGCATAGACACCAAGCCCTCATCCTGATCACCCAAAAAATAGAAGCAGTCACCCTCCGGCGTACAAATTGACACTATTCGTCGCTCACAGTCTATAAAGGCACAATAGGTAGTCAGCTAGTCCATCCCTAGGATGACATCAAACGTGGTCATGTCTAGAATGATAAAATTGAACTCTAAACAACGATCGGCGACTCCTAACTCACAGGATCTGTAAACTCCACTCAACACCACATTCCCACTAACTGGGGTTTCTACGCTCAATGCACTACCCAACGGGTTTATCCGTAACCCCAATGCAGATACAAAAGCAGAAGAGATAAAAGAATGTGATGCTCTAATGTCGATGAGAACACTGGCCCATGATCTAAAAACTAGAAGAGTACCTCTGATCATGGATGGAGTAGCCACAGCATCAGATGCAACTGGTGCTTTGGAAGCACCGTGATCAACAAGAACATAAGCCTTGGCTTACGGTGGTTTGGTTTGTCCACCATAACCCTGAGTCGCCGGCTGCCTCAATGACTGAGCTGAAGTACCTCCCTCCGCAAACCTAAACATCTGGGCCCTAGGTTGCTGAGGAGTCTGCCGTCTCTACGCAGATGGAGCAGCTGGCGCTCCCGTCGCACCCTGGACACTCCCTTCCCAGTGACAGAATCTATGAATATGCCCGGACTAATCACATCCAAAGCATATTAGTGGATCTCTCGCCAGTGACTGGACAGACGCTAAACTCTGTACCTGGCCCTTCTGTGGGCACTCAACTGAACGATGCCCTAGCTGTTCGCATCGATAACAAATCAGCTCTCGCTGCCATGGCGTTCTTGTTGAGGCCACTAAAGGTGTAGTGTGGACGACTGCTGCTGATACAAGCCAATAAAATGAGAACTAGGTCTAGACGACCTCTGGCACTTTTTCCTGCGCCTCTGGAACTATGCATCTCCACTGCCATGTTGACTCCCACTCTCTCTAACTCTGCGGATCTCTGCCAGCGAATTCTCCACTCGGATGGAAGCTTCCACCATGCGATGTACACATCTAGAAAGGAACTCCTCTCGGTAAGTATCCCTCAAAGATCTCGAGAAATACTTCTCCAAGAAAACTCTCATGAAAGCGGCCCACGTATCATCCACCGTGGTCTTGGCAAACTTACACCACTCCCTAGCATCTTTCTGTAGTTAAAATGCCGCCGACTTCACCCGCAAAGCATCCTCCTCGATATCCAGAGTATCAAAGATAGTTGTGGTCACTTCCAACCACTCAATAGCAACTTTGGGGTCCTGCGCCCCCAAAAAGGTTGGAGGATCCAACCACCGGAACACCCTCATGGCCACAGAAGCCCTTGGCTTAGGAACCCTTACTCTAGCCCTGGTAGCCTCAGCTATAACTCTCACAGTGGCAAGCATCTCCTGGTCGACATTAGTACTGCCAATATTAGCACCACCCACTTGTTCCTATGGGGTAGGAATATTTCCTTTTTTTGGAACCTGAGCATAAGCACGACCTCGGCCACGGCTTCGGCCACGACCCCGTCCCCGCACTCCCCGTGTGGACATAATTCTATAGAAAGAAATATAACAAGATAAGCTTTCCTACAACATGTTACTACGTAACATAAACATATAACGCACATAAGCATGCTAAAACGTAGCCACTTATGGTTATGTAAACACGTCTCACATACCGAGGAGAACCAACAAGACGGACTCGTCCATTTGGATAACCTATTCAGATTCTTTGCTAGAAAACACGTCGGCCAAACACGTTTCTAACTTGGCTTCCAAATCTGTTATTTAAAACGCCCTAAGACAGAACTCATCAATCCTAACATTCAACCTCCATGCCGACATATTCACAAAAAATTATGCTCAAAAGGCTAACAGCATGTTATAAAAATGTTTATACACATGCACGCAAGCATACAAAATCAACCTCACTAGGTGATAAACTCTCTTCCCATGGCTCATAGGTATTCGAACCCAGAGCTTTGATACCAAGTTGTCACGCCCTAAAACCCAGGGTCATGTAAAAATCCACCAAACACCAGTTTTGTGAAAATAAGTTTTCATACATTCAAATCCACCTGTTGAAATCAAATGAAAACCCCATATGCATCTCTCATAAATAGTAAACATTTTGTATAACATGTATAAGTATATTGCCCTGAGGCATACAAAACGTGCCTTCAAGCAGGCATACAAAAAGAAAAACTACTAAAGCTTTTCGCCACCATGGCACCACTAAATCAACTCCTCATGATCATCAACTTCTAGACCTGAAAAAGGTTTTAAGACAAAATTCCACACCGTGAGCTGAAGCCCAATAGAAATAGACTATAAAGCTGTAAAGCATGATATGCAATCATATGGTGGGAACTAACTCAACCACAAACAAAACCAAAAAGGTTTTACGTCATAAAACCCCAAGTTTTCCATAAACCTCCAAAACAGTTTTCCCTCCACAATCAAGCATTTAAGTAATACCAAAACAACATTTTACATTTGAAGGAAAACAATAACCAAAACGTTAATTTCCCACTCGGATCACACACCAAGGAAAAGAGAATGAATCCTATGTACCGACTCCGTCACGAAGGGACAGAGGAAACAACTATAGACTCCTTCCCCTTACCGAATCCCAAAACATCATAGGACCGGTTAGGTAATGGCAAGTTCTATACGGAGCACCATAACGTAAAAGCTGACTTTACGGACTAAAACCGAAGGATAAAAGCACCTACCACC
>JAULJZ010122092.1:0-11181 GCA_032270985.1 Heliamphora pulchella
TATAACTAGTTACGTTCATTTATAACTCTAGTTTATTTATGTGCAGAATATGTAAGTGGATTACATGGCTATGATAACATTGTGTGTAACGTGGTTTATGCTTTAAAACCTAGAGTTTTATAGATATGTGACGTGATTTGTGGAACGTCGTGTTAATACGTGGTATTATGCATTAAATCCTGGCTTAAGTTTACATATGTGTGTGAAATGGATTAGATGAATCTGTGATCCAGTAGATGTAAATCCTTGTTGATGATGCATGTATGCGTGTGTGGGTGTATGAGGTAGGCTGCGAAAGCTGGTGTATGAGGTAGGCTGCAAAAGTCGGTGTATGTGCGATTGGGGCTACGGTAGTCCTTCGGTTAAAGTCTGAGAAGATACATTAGTTAGGGCAGTGGTCCTTCGGTGAAAGTCCGTGAAGATGCATTAGTTGGGGCAGTGGTCCTTCGGTGAAAGTCCGAGAAGATTCATGGATTGCATATATTGTATTTTGGGACGGATAGACCAATTTTCTTAAAACTGTATTAATAGCTTGCGGGAGTCGTAATACTGGAATCGTTTTCAAGGCTCTAATGAGTCAAAAAATGGTTGTTATCCTCGCTTTCCCATTACATGTGAAAAGTGTTTTATGGCTCTGGTGAGTCGTGATCTAAAACTGTTTCAAACTGTTTTAATGACTTGAAAGAGAGTCAAAAATTGCACTTCAATTTCCTAGCATGTTTTGTTTATATTCCATGCTTGTTTAGTTTCTGCTGAGCCTCGGCTCATGGTGTGGGATAAAATGTTTTCAGGTACCAGTCACGCAGGTTGATCCGAAGGCTGCTGGGGAGGCGGAAGAGTTATAGTCTTCCTTTTTGTTCTTTCTATTACATGTATGCTGTAACATATTTTCTGGCGTTGGAGCCGTATAATGTAAGCCGTTTGGCGTTTATATACAATGCATGTATGGTTTATTTTGAGAGTGTATTCTCGGGCTGGGTCTTGGTTGTCCCGGTGAGTGGACGGGTCGTTTAGGTGAGTGGATGACGGATATGTGGCATGTGATGTCGTGATGGGTTATATGACGGGTGGCATCATGATGTGAAGTTATATATGGATGTATGCATTTATAACTAGTTACGTGCATTTATAACTCTAGTTTATTTATGTACGGAATATGTAAGTGGATTACATGGCTATGACAACGTTATGTGTAACGTGGTTTATGCTTTAAAACTTAGAGTTTTATAGGCATGTGATGTGGTTTGTGGAACGTCGTGTTGATACGTGATTTTATGCATTAAATCCTAGTTTAGGTTTGCATATGTGTATGAAATGGATTAGATGAATATGTGAGCCAGTAGATGTAAATCCTGGTTGATGATGCACGTGTGCGTGTATGGGTGTATGAGGTAGGCTACGAAAGCTGGTGTATGAGTTAGGCTGCAAAAGCTGGTGTGTGTCCAATTGGGGCTGCCGTAGTCCTTCGGTTAAAGTCCGAGAAGATGCATTAGTTGGGGCAGTGGTCCTTCGGTGAAAGTTCGAGAAGATTCCTGGATTGTATGTATTGCATTTTGGGACGGATAGACCAATTTTCTTAAAACTGTATTAACAGCCTGCGGGAGTCGTAATACTGGAATCGTTTTCAAGGCTCTAATGAGTCAAAAAATGGTTGTTATCCTCGCTTTCCCATTGCATGTGAAAAGTGTTTTATGGCTCTGGTGAGTCGTGGCCTAAAACTATTTCAAATTGTTTTAATGGTTTGAAAGGGAGTCGAAAATTGCACTTCGATTTCCTAGCATGTTTTGTTTATACTGTATACCTGTCTAGTTTCTGCTGAGTTTTGGCTCACGGTGTGATATTTTTGATTTTTCTTCAAGTACCGGTCACGCATGTTGATCAAGAGGTGCTGGAGAGGTGAAAGAGTTATAGTCTTCCTTTTTGTTCTTTCTATTACATATATGTTGTAACATATTTTCTGGCGTTGGGGCCGTATAATGTAAGCCATTGGGCGTTTATGTACAATACATGTATGGTTTATTTTGAGAGTGTATTCTCGGGCTGGGTGTTGTAGTTGTTTGTTGTGGGCGCTTCACGTGACCCGGAGTTTGGTGCGCGGCACTTATATTCTCCAAAATTCATAATGAAAAGTGTGAGCTCGTGGACGTGGGCACAACTTGCCGAACCACGTAAATTTGCGCATTGCATCGTTGTGATTGTTGTGTTGTTCATTTTCTATTTTTATGGCTTGTGTGTACCTTGAACGGCTAGTGGGTTGGATTGTTCATCTTAGCTCAATCCCCAACATAAACAACTTGCGTTTGTTTTATAATTTTGACAGCTTTCTTTTAAAATGGTTAACTTAAAACTATCTATTTTATAAAATAGCAATTTATTTATGTGTCTATCAATATGTGATCAAACTAAAAACTGTTGTATCAATAATCTTTTTTGCAGAATTTATGAAATGAATAATTCGAATCATCATTGTGGGCTCACATTAAGCTGATAAAATGGAGTATTGATTGTGAAAAGGAAAAGGGTATGGAGAAGTGCTACTTCTGATCATTTGTGGGTTTGTATGCGCAAGCTATTATTTAAACTTTAAAATGTAAATAATATTTACATTTCATTTTGAGTTTCTCATATTTTTAAAATATAAGGATATGAAATCTGTGAAAGGTTTAAAAAATGAAGTGCGTGTGCCATTTTTCTTTAAATCATAGTAATAATCTTTCTAATCTTAAAATGAATATTTACCTATTTGTTTTTTTATGGTAACTCATCATTTGTTTCTCAATCATATAGAGAGATACAACAGCAAGATGATAAAATTCCAAAATAAACAAAAGATCTCTATGCATGAAGAAAAAGTAAAACTCTGTAAAGGGAGGATACAAATGCACACGCAGTGAATGCAAACCCTTATGAAAGAATTGTACATAGAAAACAAAACGAAAACACAAATAACATCATGCAATCCAATACCATGAATCACATATCGTTACACTTTTATCGTAACTTATAGAAAATATATAATAACTTCTACCCATACTAACAAGAATCAAGATAGTCATTTAACCTTGAAAATGACATTTTAAGAGTCCATCGATTGTTGTTGACCTTAAAAAAAATATAGTTTTAGAGAGTTTTCACCACTACAGTAGTGGTTAAAGATCATACTTCTAAAATTTAAAAGCTCTCACTTTTTAAAAAAGTGTAATTAAAAATTCTAAAGTATTTAATCTCAGTTTAATAAATAAAATATGATTGTGTATATATATATATACACATTATCACAATTATTAACAAATTGTAATATATTATTTAATTTTTAATCTCAGTTTTATTCGTAAATGTGACTAAAATTATTATAAACAATTTGTTTTATGTTGTTAAACCCGATCGGATCCTTACAATCTCATTAACCATTGAGCTCCATCAATCCCACGAAACCCCAAGAAACCTATTCCCTTCGGCCTTCTCCCTGTGTTGCACCCTTCAGTGCCGGGAGTCTTCAACCGTCGTTGTCGATCGATCATTGGCACTGTTGGTCTTCTACCGTCGGCACTGTTGGTCTTCTCCAATTGGTGTTGTTCGATCATCTTCAACCATCGGTGTCGTTCGATCATCATCTACCGTTGATGCCATTCGATTGTCTTCTATCGTCGGCGCCCTTCGTCTTCTACCTTCGGCGCTGTTCGTCTTACACTATCGGTACCGTCCGTTTTTCACCGCTTTCAGGTTTTGCCTATCTCTCTCCTCCCTCTCTCTCTACATATATTGTTATTTTTTGATTTTTTAACTAATCACTTATTTAGAAGTCTATACCTTTCTTTGCTTAATCTTCTTTTCTGTGTTTACCTTCACCGTCTTGGTTATTTTGTAATGGTGGTTTGAGTTCTCTCCACATCATGTCCCCACCTCCCAACCTATGACTCATCAAATCATTCTTGAAGTGAACTTTGAAATTCTTCAGTAGTCCAAATTAATTTTTTAACTGATTAATTGTTTAGAAGTCTATAACTTTATTTGCCTAATCTTTTTTTCTACGTTTACCTTCACTGTCTTGAATATTTTGTAATGGTGGTTTGAGTTCTTTCCACATCAAGTCCGAACCTCTAAACCTATGACTCATCAAATAATTCTTGAAGTGAACTTTGAAATCCTTCATAAGTCCAAATTAGTCTTTTATTGTGTCTAAATTATAAGGGTGAATAGGTTGATAATTACTAACCACACATAAAAGACTAATTTGACCTTTCTATTCTATTATTATCCTTTTAATTCTTTCATTGTTTTGCACATGTACTTTTTATTCATTCAGTGGTTTAAAAGCAGGCGCTAACATGAATGTGGGTCATCTACCAAGGTACTTGTGGCCTAAGAGCTCCATTCATTCCAATAACATTATTTGCTCGGTAAGATCAGCTCTTTGTTTTCTTAGCATTTTATTGAAGTTTACTACTTTCTTATTATATTCTTTCTATCGTATTCATGCAAGAGTGGTGAGAATATGTATGTATCAATTAGGGATTCTTTTCAATGTAATAAGATTTTCAATTTATTTTTTTCTTAGTTTTTATTAATATAGGAATTTTAATATTCATTTAAAATGAATAAATCTTGGATGCTCAAGGGTAGAAGATCAAAAGACTATGAGGATGGGGTTGAACTATTTTTGAACTTTACTATAATACATGCAAGTGATCTTCAATCCATTTGCCGTCCATGCATAGTATGTGGAAACATGACAAGCGAATCTCTTGAAAAGATTAGAAATCTCCTTTATATTAATAGTATTAATCAAAGCTATCGCATATGAATATGGCATGGAGAAGCGGCCACCATTGAAGCATCACTGTGTGTAAGTGCAGAAGATTTATTTCATCAACAAGATAACATGTCTCCTATAAATGATGATGCAGCAACCATAATAGAAATAGTTGAAACTGCATACAATGATGGCACAACTAATCCTAAAGAGTTTGGTAAATTACTTGAAGATGCAGAAAAGCCATTATATCTTGGTTGCACAAAGTTTTCAAAATTATCTATATTGGTAAAATTATTCAACTTTAAGGCTAGAAGTGGGTTATTTAATACAAGTTTTTTAGATATGCTAACGTTGTTGGTGAAGAGACCGGAATCCCTGAATAAAATGATGGTGCATATGAATCAAATCAAATGCATCGCAGAATAAGAACAACATAAATAAAAAATTCTGCACTGCGTCGATCCATCTGGATGGACGTATGGGCCGTCCGGATGGAAGCCATATGAAATAACTAAAACTTTTTTTGAAATCTGAAATCGAAACCCGGTACACCCACAAGGTAGAACAAGGATTATACTTGCATGATTTTTTTGATTTGATCATATTTCAGCACTTGAACATGAATCCAAAGATTAACAAGGCAAGTCAGCAGTCACGTCTCTGTTTAAATCTTCTATTGTATTTTCAAATGCCGAAACACGAACTAAGTGTGGGCTTAGGTCCTTCGTGTTCCCAATTCTATCTGGATGCCTTCCCCTTTTTCTGGCTGTCACAAATATGTGGAAATTCTAAGGAGAATATGATGTCGCGTACTGGCAGCCAGGGTTATAATGACATATATATTTAGGCTACAGTAGGGATCTAAGAAGTAATAAAACACTAGCTTTTAATATAATTAGAAAAATCTACTTCAACCTAGAAGTAATTTTCTAAAAATATAAATTACAAATCATACCACCAAAGAATTGTAATTGCACTCCCTACCTTATTATCAAAATTGAACTTTCAAGCTCTTGTTATTAAATGTTTATTATTCTCCTCCATGTTAAAATTATAGATACATGTCGATTAAATTAAATTACTGACAATTATATGTAATCGACATCTCTCATAATCCTCAAGACCTTCTACTTAACTTATTTGATATGTCGGACTATAAAATTCACCTGTAGAGTTTAATATAATCAAAATTTTTAAACTTTCTTAAAGGGGTATCATCAAAGCCTATTCGAGAAGTGAATTTCGTCAATAATTAATATTTACCATATATGTAATGCTGTTATTCAACTCCTTGAGATTATAGACTTCTAAAAGATCGCACCCTTTAATGAATCAAAATAATGGACATTAAATATACGTGTTTAATAATTATTTCGTGATTAAGAGTATAAGTACTCATAATAACCATGAGGTGTAAATTAATTTATATAATCAATATAAAATTAATTAGCTCAATGCGGTCCTATTCAATACACACAAAGTATACTAGTATAATGAGTTGGAACAATTGTCAAAACAATTATTGTTCCCCATAATAAAGATAGATTTATTAAAACACTATGCTATAGCCCTAACGATGGTGTGCCCAATTTCATCTAAAGACTGTTTGCTAAAAACTTATCTTTTACAAAAATCAATAATCTGGTATTTTATGTGTAAACCGAACTCTACACACCAGATTAACTATTATGCAGAATAAAAAACAACCATGCACAATATTAAATAAATAATAAAACCTATACATTAGTCATACAGATTCTCATTAAAATGGCAAAATTAATTTTTATTAATAAATAAAAAAAAATACCAAAATTCAATGCATGATTTTTAGTATACAACCTTAACAGTTGGGTGACATGGTACAATCAATAGTGAGATCCCATTATCCACGTATGAGGCAGGCAACACATTAGCTGCATTGGGGATGAAATATGAGAAAATTCATGCATGTCCTAATGATTGCATACTTTATAGAAAACAATTGAAAGATGTGACTTCATGTCCTACATGAGGAGCGTCAAGATGGTAGTTAAAGAAGAACTCTACCAAAATAAGAATAGGTGTGCGTACCAGCTAAAATTTTATGGTAATTTCCACCTATTTCAAATTTTCAAAGGATGTTTCAATCAGTAGAAAATGCAAAAGGACTTGACATGGCATGTTTATCAAAGAGATTTTGACGGGTAATTATGTCACCCAGTAGATTCCCCTACATGGAAATTAGTAGACCACAAATGGCCGAATTTTACTGCAGATCCACGAAATCTTCGACTTGCTATTTTTGCTGATAAAATAAATTCACATTATTGCCTTAGTAGCAGTTATAGTTCTTGGCCAGTTATAATGATCACCTTCAATTTTCAGCCATGGTTGTGCATGAAAAGAAAATTTATGATGTTATCATTGCTGATATATAGTCAACAACAATGGGTAATGACATTGATGTTTTTATGGCACCGTTGATTGATAACATGAAAATGCTATGGGAGATATGAGTTGAAGCTTATGATGCATATCAAAAGAATTATTTTAGGTTAAAGGTTGTAGTAATATGGACAATTAATGATTTTCCCGCATATGAAAATTTGAGTGGTTGTACAATAAAGGGATATTATACATGTCTAATCTGCAGCAAAGGAACTTATTCTTGTAGACTGAAGCATGGTAAGAAGAACACATACACTAGCCATATAAAATTTCTTCCACGCAATCATTCGTACCAAAAGCTAAAAAAGGGTTTTAATGTCGAGCAAGGATTTGGATATCTTCCATCTCCATTAAATGGAGTTGACATATTTAGAAAGGTTGAAGAATTTAAGACCATACGAGGAAAAAATAAAAAAAGATCACTAGATGGTGATGGTGCAATTTATTGGAAGAAAAATTCTATATATTTTGATATTGAATATTGAGAATACTTACATGTCCGACATAACTTGAATGTTATGCACATTGAGAAGAATATTTGTGAGAGTATCATTGGCACGTTGCATAATATTCCAAGAAGAACAAAGGATGGGATTAATTCACGCCTTGATCTTATGAAGATAGGACTACGGACAGAGTTACCACCATTAATTGGAAAGAAGCAAACATACTTACCTCTGGCATATTATACATTGTCTAGGGAGGAAAAAAGAAGAGCCTGCACAACATTATTTGAAATGAAGGTTCCGGAAGGATACTCTTCAAATTTTAGGAGTCGTGTTTCAATGCAAGATCTCAATTTTTATGGTGTAAAGTCGCATGATTGTCATGTACTGATGCAATAGTTACTACCTGTGCTTATATGATCTGTACTGCCTAAGCAGGTGAGACATGCAATCACTAGATTTTGTTTATTCTTTAATGCTATTTGTAGCAAAGTGGTAGATGCGCAAAAATTAGACAAAATTCAATTAGATCTCGTGATCACATTATCTTTGCTTGAGAAGTACTTTCCACAATCGTTTTTTGATATCATGGTTCATTTGACTTTGCATCTTGTAAGAGAAGCCTGACTTTGTGGACCAGTTCACTTCCGATGGATATACCAATTTGAGAGGTTCATAAAAGTTTTAAAAGGTTATGTTCACAATCGTAATCTTTCAGAGGGTTGCATTGCTGAAACTTATATTGTAAAAAAATGTTGTTGAGTCCTGCATAAAGTACTTATTTGGAGTAAATGCTATTGGGATCCCCCCTTTAAGGAACATGATAAATGATGATACAGTAGATGGAAGACCTTTACCAGGTGATATTGTTGTTGTTATTATCCGTGAAAAATGGGAGCAAGCACATCGTTATGTGTTAGAAAGCACAAGTGATGTTCAACCATACATTGAGCAAGAATGTTTCATGTCCATTTATCTTGCCAATTATATGCTTTTATCACTATTACAATAATAATAAAGATCTCACTTAAAAAATTAAAAAAATCTCAATTTCTTATTAAAGCGTGATTAAAAAAATAAAAAAAATATTTAATCTGGGTTGTTCAAATAAACTATGATTATATGTATTTTTTATCTCAGTTATTAAAAAAATAAAATAATAAATTAATTTTTTAATCTCAGATTTACTTATAAATGAGATTAAAATTAAGTGAAACATTTAAATCTTCATATTCGTCCCTCTCTCTCCCCGATAACAGTTAATCTCCCACCTTCAAGCCGTCTAGCGGCGCTAGGTCTTTCCGGCCCTCTCTATCATCTGCAACCTCCATAGTCTCAGGCTCAATCCACGGCTCACGCCACCGCCACTCACACCACTGTCAATTGGCGTCGTCGCTCACGCCACTGTCGATTGCCGTCGTTTCGATTCACGTCACCGCCGATTGCCGTCGTTCCGGTTCAAGAGAAACAAAGGGTAGTTCCATTATTTGATATCAATATACAGGTTATGTTTCGAAACTATAAATATATAGGTTTTGATTCTTCTCATTTAGATCCAAACTCTTATATTGCCTTTGAAGTATCACGGTTTAGGAAAATGTCTGGGTGTGTGTCAGCTTCTGTTCGTTTTGGGGATAAAATAGAGGTTGATAAAATAGGGCTACGATCTTGTTTCTGGTGGAACCGATAACTATTTGGTCTCGGTGAATCTAAGAAGCAAGGCAAGAGGATAGTTTGTTTTCTGATTATTGAGCTAGTGTTTTAGTTGTTCGCTTGTTCGTCGTGTTCTTCTCTGTTAGGACTTATTCTTACTTAGCTGTATTAATATATGTTTCTCATACCTCATCAGATTTTTCATCTATAGCTGCAAGTTGAATAGTATTTTAGCTTCTACAATTAGGGCAAGAAAGGTGGAGTTGCACTCCAACTGTTTGAAGTAAAGGTTGAACCAGAAGCACGGATTTTTCTTCTCCTATTCAACAAATAAAACACACACAAATGTGTGTCGCAATCAACCCTTCAACTTTGAACATTACTTTTGTGGGTAACAGGATGTCAAGTTCCTCTTGGAAGCAATGACAGGAAAAGAAAAAAAATTCTTTATTTTTTAATGCTATTTGATGTATTGAAGGAAAATAACTTCGTTATTGTCATTTTCCATTCTCATTTGCTTTGACGTATTATTCTTGAGTAGAGCTGCCCTTAAGCTTAATGGTTTTGAGATTTTTGTTTTCTTAGTTTGTGATGAAGATTTGAAATGCAGGGTTGCATTGCTGGCTATCTTCTCTCTATTTTATGCTTTCATTTGGTTCTTTCAGATTTTTAAAACCAATCCCAGCTTTAAGAAGGGCCACTAGAAGTGCTACAGCTGCCGTTTTATCACAAGATAGGAATCAAGAGAGGATCACGGAGGATAGGTACCTTTTTCATTAATTGTTTTTCCTATATGTGAGGCCTCTCCTTCCCTCTCATTCTCTCTCTCTCTTTGTTTGCTCAAGGAATTTTTGATTCAATATTCTGTTTCTCTCTTTTGATGCAGTTCCTCTACGTTATTTAAGTCCTCGAGTACATCTTTAATCCCAAAGTCTGCTAGCAGTAGTTTAACACTTATTTTTGTCTGTGATTGAATCAAGGGAAGATAATAAAAAAGCAAGAAACTTTTTTGCTTAGTTGCTTCTGTTAACCGAGATAACCTTTTCTTTCGTTGGCCAAAGATTTTGAAATTTATCGGTTGGTAGATTATTTTCCTCTTTGATTTGCTTCTGGCTTGGTTGTTGTAGGTCCTTGAAACTAGCTTTGGCTGCAAAATCTAGAAGTTCTTCAGTGCCATTTTTGACTTGCAAGAAGAGTCAAGGGAAGATAGCGTAAAGATTGGTATCTTTCCTTGGTCATTTTCCACAGTTTAGGACTTCTTTACTTGCAGTGAACCCAGCAAGTTACTGATTGCTATATATATGCTGCTGGTTTTGTATGGGTTATTTCAGTTCTTCAATATCGTCTTTGGTTTCAAAGTCCAGTGCCATTGATTTAGTGTGTATTTCATCAACACATAACAGTCAGGGGAAGATAACAAAAAAGCTTGTGTTTTTTGTGTTTTATGTCCTTTTTCTTAAAGTGAGATTTCCTTTTCCTTGAAATGGATAAAATGGAATTCATATATTAAAGCCAATATAATATATTCCTTTTAAGTGCTTCAGTGGAATTTTGTTCTACTTAATTTAATGTCAAGTGACTGTAGCGCCCTTGTCCCGATTTAATATAAACCAAATATAATTTTGGAACCAACCCAATGTAAAAATTCTTTCTTTGGATACTATGTCTTTAAATAACCCATTTGTGCCTCTAGAAATTTGGTTCAAAATAATTTTCAACATTGAAATTAACCCATCTGTGCCTCTAGAAATTTGGTTCAAAATAATTTTCAACGTTGAAATCCAGCGGAAACCGCTCGAGCGGACACCCCACCGCTCGAGCGGTGACACACCCGAGAGTTTTTACTTAAAAACTGTGAAAAATGCTTATATTCTTGGAAACTTGATTCAAATGATTGAT
>JAULJZ010122103.1:0-11181 GCA_032270985.1 Heliamphora pulchella
TTTTGGGAGTTGGCATGCACCGCAGTGACGATGCTTTGGTCATACTCCTTGCGCACTTGATGAAGGATGGCCTTGTTACAATTGAAAATTGATACAATGTTCTCATCTATTGTTTTGCAGAGGGCTCTTCCTACATTAGTGGAATTTTTCACATCTCTGCGAAATCCTCGGTTGGTTTTGTCAAGGTATTTTATTTTCTCAGAGAGGGAAGAGATGGTATGATATAAATCAAAAAAATCAGAATCAACTTTGGCTTGGAAGAGAGTGACTTTTTTAGAAAGGGAGTTGATTGAAGAGAGAACTTCTGAAAGATCAACTTGAATAGGGCCAGAGGATGATGATACAGCAGCAGGGGGAACAGAAATTGAAGTGGTGTGCGGAGAAGCAGCATGAAATGGTCCTGGAGTGTCAAATGAGTCATGAAAGACAGGATGGAAAGGAGGAGAATCAAGGTCTATGGGAATGGAGAAAACATCACGAGGAGGAAGATGAGGAGGAGTTCTGACAGATGATGAGGTACCTCTGCGAATAGTGGTCTAAGCACCATCCACACATGTAATTTGCATATGTTTCAAGGAGGACTTCCCATAAAAATCATGTTTGGAAAAGGTAATGACCTTTTCCTCAGAAAGTTTTACCTTGAAGTGTCGAAACAATTTGGTCAGGTACATCCCATGTGGCAGAGAGGAATTTTTCTTCCCATGTGAGTGAAACATGTGAAAAATGAAAAGAAAAATCGAGATTAATGTTTTTCTTCTCCAGAATACACCATATAATAAAAATGTGCAGGAATGAAACGTCACCAAATTTAACCATCTGGAGCAGGAAAATATGGTTGACCATGTGGTGAAGAATGCGCATTTCAGGTTTCAGGGTGTTGGCCTCTAAGGGTTTGAAGGGGTCAATGTCATCATTTTTAAAATATTTTTGACACATTCCTCAAAAGAGAAGCCATCAACCTCAAAAGGTTTCTGACAGTAATAGACGCGAATATCACCTGGGGGAATGTCTAAGATTTTATTGAGTGTAGAGGGGGACAAAGTGATTTCTGTACCATTCACTCAAGTGGTGATGGTAGTGCAAGGAATCAGAGAAATGTGCATATGAGCATAGAAAGATTTCACAAGTGTGGGATAGTGAGGTTCTTGGATTTGGAGGAGCCTTTCCCACTTAAGGCTGGAGAAAAGATCCTTGAACCTCATCTCAATCGCGTCGAAATACTTGAAATCAATAGAACGACCGGGACAAATTTTTTGATTTACAAATGAAGAAAAGTAAAGTTGACGATATTTAGGATTTTCGAATGAGATTACCTCAGAGGATGAAACGTTTGGGACGGAGGTTGTTGCAGTCGCCATCGTAGTTGCTTTTGTTGTCTTCTTCCTCTTCGAGGTCCTAGGACTTGAAGGCGAGCCCTCTTCAGTCCGTTTCGATCCTTTATCCATCGTTCTTGGTGGCATTTTGATGGATTTGGTTTTAGATTTGAGAGGAGGAAAGGGAGTCGACTCAAGGTTTGAAGGAGAGGAGGCGGGAGACGAACGATTTTATGAGAGAGAGAGCGGGAAACGAAATGACGTTTCGTGGACCAACGCATATTTTATAGACATAACGATTTGTGTCGACATAAATTTAATTTGGTGTCGACACATTTCGTGTCAAGTGTGGGTATCGAAAAAGAGCTCTGGTGTCGACACAATTTCAGTTGGTGTCGACATATTTTGGCCATTTAGGTCGACTCAGTTAAGGTTGGTGTCGACACAAATTTACCGAGAGTCAGGAAAAACTACGGTGTCGACATTGAATAGAATGGGGTCGACACTTTTGTTTCCTGTGTCACTTTTATACAGTTTGTGTCGATACTACACACATTTGTGTCGACATTGATTCACTTTCTGTCGACACATTTTCACATTTGTGTTGACATAATTTCTAATCAAAGAAAGAACCATCAGGCATTTTAAAATGCAATAAAAGACATGATTAGTATGACATATAAATCATCAATTTGGAATACATAACATATCAAGTTCTCTTCTAATAAAGCACATTATTTCTTCATTTAAAAGTTTTGTGAAAATATCAGCTAACTGGTAGTTGGTGCCCAATAAATTCAAGTTCAATATTTTCTTTTTGCACATGATCTCTTATGAAATGATGTCTAATCTCTATGTACTTTGTTCTTGAGTGTTGTATAGAATTCTTTGATATATTAATTGCACTAATCTTATCACATTTGATAGGAATATGATCTAGGTAAAAACCATAGTCCTCTAACGTTGTTTCATCAATAAAATTTGAGCACAACAACTTCCAGCTGCAATATACTCAGCATCGGCTGTAGACAAGGCAACTGAGTTTTGCTTCTTGCTATACCAAGAGAATAGTGAGTGTCCTAAAAATTAACAAGTATCATCTGTGCTTTTCCTATCTACTTTGCATCCGGTAAAATAAGCATCCGAATAGTCAAATTACTCAAAGGTTATTCTTCTAGAATAAAATAATCCTAGATTTTGTGCTCCTAAGATGTATCTAAAGATGCGCTTTACAACGGTCAAATGTGATTCCTTATGATTAGATTGAAATCTAGCACACATATAAACACTGAACATGATATCTGGTCTACTAGTAGTTAAGTATAAGAGGGATCCAATCATACTTCTATAACGCTTTTCATCCACTGCTTTACCATCTTCATCCTTATCAAGCTTTGTTGTAGGACACATTGAAGTTCTCATAGGCTTTGTTTTCAGCATGTCAAACCTCTTCAATATGTTCCTTGTGAATTTAAATTGATTGATGTAGATTTCTTCTTCGGATTGTTTGATTTGAAACCCTAGAAAGTAGTTGAGCTCTCCCATTATACTTATTTTGAATTTTTTCTGCATACACTTAGCAAAGTCCTTGCAAAGAGATTCGTTAGTTGCACCAAAAATTATATCATCTACATAAGTCCATATGCAATAGTTGTAATGGTCTAGAAGTTGAAATCTCATTTTTAGAATTAAAAAAATTTCTAATTTGTTCGCCTTGTTGACATGTATCACACACTTTGTCTTTTTTAAATTTGATTTGAGATAACTCAATCACTAGTCCTTTTTCAAAAGTTTGGAGATCAAGTTCATGTGTGTAAGTCTAAACCTTCTATACCATAGCCAACTATTATCACTCAAGGCGACTCAGCACTTAGTGCCATTCTTAGAAAGATCATTTAGAGTAAATGTATAAATATTTTTTTGCCTATGACTTTCAAGAATAATTTTGTTATTGGTTGAATATTCAATAACACACTTAGCATGATTAAACACAATTTTGTAACCTTTGTCACAAGCAAAATATGTTTCAAATCATCAACAAGCAAAATATTTTCAATAGAAGGGGAAGAAATTTTATCAATACAGCCAATTTCTATAATTTTTCCATTGTTATTATCTCTAAAAGTCACAAATTTACCATCTTTTGGCTTAAGAGATGCAAATATCGATTTGTCGCATGTCATGTGTCGTGAGCAAGTACTATCGAGGTACCACATCCCTTCTCTGAATGAGGATTTGAGACACACCTGCAAGGAGAATCAAGTTTTGATTTTAGTACCCAAATTTTCTTGGGTCCTTTGATGTTAGTTTTTTTAGGGTGTGTTCCTTTAGGAACGCAAGTCTTTTTGACAGAACCATCATGAGATTTTCTGTATGGGCAGTGTGTGACAACGTGTCCATGCTCATAACAGTGAAAACATGTAGCATTTGAATGATTTAATGATGTCTTGACAAATATGTGCTCAAGAATATTTGTTTCTTCTTGGGTTTGTAACCAATTTCAGATTTATCAAAAACACACTTTTGCATTCCAAGAAATTTATCCAAATTTTATCTTTCCTTGAGTGAACTTATAAACAGTTTTTGTGAGATCCTCAACTTTTTCATTTAAAACATTGTTTTCATCTTTTTTGCTTTAGCAAGACTGATTTTTTATTTTTCAAAATTTTAATTTCAATTGAGGAGGAAAGAATTATCTTTTTCAAAACAAAATTCTTTGCACCTAATCTTCTCAACTCATCATGAAAATCCTCAAAAGCATTTTGCAGTTCTTCTAATAAAAAAGAATTAGGAGTTACCTCATTATCTTTTCTGGCCATAAGGCATAGAGTGGCAACTTCATTTTCTTTCTTTTCATCCTCAGAGCTGCTGTCATCGCTTTCGCCCCAAGCTGCAATCATGGCTTTCTTGAAGCATTTCTTGAATTGCTTCTTGAACTAATGACATTCAACTTTGATGTGTCCAGGCTTTTTGCACTCATAGCAAATGATTTTTTCTTTCTTGGAGTCGTTCTTGAATTTACTAGAGTCACCTTTGAACTTGGTGGACTCACCTCGGTGTCCTTCCTTTTTGAAGAACTTCCTTTCTCCTTGTTTCTTATTTCGAAGAAACTTTTTAAATTTTCTTGTGATGGAAGCCATGTTTTCATTTTCATCACATGAAGAGTCTTCCTCATATTCTTCTTTAGGAGCTGAGCACTTGAAAGCAATACCTTTCTTCTTTTTATCGTCTTCCTCATCATACATCTTGATGTTCATCTCATGGGACATGAGAGAACCAAGAAATTCTTCTAAGCTGAGTCTATTCAGGTCTTTGGCTTCTTGTATAGCCGTGACATTTGCTTCCTAACTCTTTGGCATACACCTTAGAATTTTTCTGACCATTTCTGCATTAGTGTAAATCTTACCAGTGAAGCAAGTAATATCAGTCCATTTATAATATCAGTGAAGCAAGTAAACATATCAGATATAGTTTCATCATACTTCATTTTAAATAGTTCATAGTTATGCACAACCAAATTGATTTTTGACTCTTTTACTTGATTGGTATCCTCATGGGTAATTTCGAGTTTATTCCATTTTTTTACGGTGTCACATGTAGAGATCCTATTGAACTCATTTGGGTCAAGTAAGCAATATAGGAGATTCATAATTTTAGCATTTTTCTATATCTCCCTTATGTCGGTCTCAGTCTATTCGGCCTCGGGTTTAGGGACAGCAGCCCCTTCAACGGTTTTGGTGGATCTTTTGGGTCAATTTATGATAACCCGCCAAAGGTCATAGTCTACGGTTTGAATGTAAATTCTCATTTTAGCCTTCCAATGGTTATAGTTTGTTCCATTGAACAAAGGGGGTCTGTTGGTCGATTGATCTTCAGATTGGACAGGTCCAATACTAGTGGTTACTATATAAAACTCTTAGACTCTTAAGTCAAAAGCAAGAGTCCAAACTTTGATACCAATTGTTAGATCTAGACAACTCAAGAGGGGGGTAAATTGGGTCTTTAAAAAATAAATGGCAATTTAAAAATCTTTTCAAAATTTTTTTAATATTACAATAAAACAAGATATACAAATTTATAAGTAATGCAAATATTAAAAGATGAGGGATAAAAAAAAGAACCAGATACTAGGAATATATAGTGGTTCGATTTTATCCTAACCTACATCCACTGCTCAAGATCTCCTTGAATATTTCTACTATTCAGAATACTTCACGAGCGTATTCCAAGCCTTACAAACTTCAAGTCTTCTCTTGAGCTATCTGAATGTTTACGGGTACATTCACAAGCCTATATCAGCCTCAAGAAAATCTTATGAAAATAAGGCTCTATTTTCTTCTAATATCTCTTGAACTCTTCTTTGATTAGTTTCATTCACTCACTCAAAGGTTAAAAGGTGACTCACCCTTGATTACAATAAATGAGAGGTAATAAATAAAAAACATTCACTCTTTTTATAAGATTGATTTACAATAAATGAGAGGATAAAGAGAAATGAAGAACAAGAACAGGAGTTGCAGCAATAAATGTGAGCTTGATGATTTTTGAGATTGATTTGAGTAATAGAACAGTAAATGCAAATCTCCAACATTTTAAATGTTGAGAAGTAACTCCTTGAAAATCTCCAAAAGTGAGGATCACTTTTGTGTTGACACAAATCTGATTTGTGTCGACTCAAAAAGAGTCCTGAGCACTTCGGCACTTTTGTGTTGACACAAAACTAGTTTGTATCGACACTAACTTTTTGGTACCTGAAGATCAACTTGAAAAACAATTAGAGTGTCAAACCATTTGATCAATGGGTGTTGACACACTTGATAAGTTTCAAGTATATACTTTGTCTTAAAAGTGATTGACTTAAATTTCAATTAAGATCAACACAAAATATTCTATTCGAGGGATACTTAAGTGTTTGAACCTTTTGAGATAGAAGTCATTCCTTTTTGGTTAAGGTGTTAATTTTGATTGTTCAAAATGTGTCAACACTTTCATTTTAGAAATATAAAATATTAACCATTTAAAATCATTTATTCTTTGAAAATAAATAATGAAAATCATCTAAATCAAATTAAAAACCCTTAGGGTAACAGGAATAGTAATGACAGCATAAGTGGTAGTTGTGAATAGGAGTCATAAAAGGATGGTTACATATGGTGGGAGAAGGTTGAGACTACGATGTTATTTCAGCTAGCTGTAAGCCTGTAAAAAGGAAGGCGGTGATGTTCGATGCATAATAATCAATTTTTATCATTTGTTTGTCGAATCTTATTTTTATGGTATTTTAATAATGCTTTCGCGTACAGTGGTTTTAGTATTTCCTCCATGTGGGGTTTTTTTCCTTCTTGCGTGAAAGTCGTTTGTTTTTCTCTTTGGTAAGGTATTTTATTATATTTGATGTACCTCTTTAATCAATTTTATAAAACATTTATAATTTATTTAGATCTAATCATAATATTTGGTAACAAAACAAAATAGTGTTGGAAGCAATAAATGAGGTGTGGGTGAACCATGATGGCATTATAGTGGCAGCCACAACAGGTCAAGGTAACAGTCCAAGATAGGTCTTAGTGGTGGCCAATGGTGGGTAACAATTTGTTTTGAGTATGTAAAGAGTGGGAAAAAAAGATAGAAAAACATTAGGGAAATGGTAAATTTGTCTATAGAGAAAAATAAGATTCTTATGTTTGAAATTTTAGAAAGATAAAAATAAGATTGGTATGTTTTGAGATATTATAAAGATTTCCTCTAAATGCAATTTCTTTATAAACTATATTTAATCCTATGGGATTACTTAAACAATGCATGGCATCTATTATAAACTAGGACAAAGGGAGCTAAGCCCCAATGGGGACTATATTCCCGTTGAAAATTGAGAATTATTATTAATATTTTTTTTATTTGTTTTTTATTTATAATAGTATTTGTTTTTTACAAATTTTGTATTGTATTTTATGACACGTTTGATGCAATATTTGTTATATATAGCATATTTAAATATTAAGATTTATTTAATTTAATAGTTAAAATTATATTTATATTTTCTTTGACTTTTACTTTTTTGCCCCTCTTTATATTTAGAGTTGCTTTTTAAAATTTTTATTACAATATCTAGCATGCTCTTACTTTTATTTTTAAGTTATAGTATGTAGAATAATGGTACAATTTGTTAGGGGTGGAATTAATTTTGTAATTGTGAATATCATAGTTGATGGTGTCTTCTTAAGAATGGGCTCAAAATTCTCTGGTCCGACCTGAGACAGAAGAAGAAAACTGTTAGAAAATGGGGTCGGAGTTTCCTCTGGTCCCCTCTTCGATGGTCAAGTTAGGATTCCGGTTGAGTAACCATCAAGCTAGCCTAAATCTTCACTCTACTCAATTTTCGGTCCTAAAATGCATATATTCTTTCTATTTAGTTACCATCTTTATACATATGTTAAGCCACGTGGCTAACAAACTACGTAGGGACCGCCATAACAGAGTAAGATGAAATTTGGGATTACTTCACGCGCATCTCATTCTACTCGCCTTCTAATCTTAATATAAGACTAGCCAACTATATTTTTCTCTCCCTTATTGCCCCAAATCATCTCCCTTGGGCCTTAGGAGAGTTATGTTGGACCTTTGTAGACTCTATTATGGGCCTCTCACAGTATCCTGGGCTCTTTTATCAATCTCTTCATCAATAGTTATTTTATTTCAAAAAACAAGTCATATGCGTATATTTTTTCTTGAAAAGAGAAGTAAAAAAATAGTAAGTTTTATTAGAGATTCCAAATATTATAGCTTAAAAGCTAGATATTTTGGAGGATAAAATACCCTCTTTTTGAGATACCAAATATGGGCTTAATTTATATCTCTCTCTCTCATCAAAGAAATTAGCAAAAAAAATAAAGTATAAAAAATATATTTTTAATATATATATATACCTCCATACACAGTCAACAAGTATAGTTACTATACCTTTTTTTTAGTTTATGTATATCTTTTCATTTCTTTCAGTTGGAATTAAAAGTGAACCTACTGACAATTCTTAACTGAGAAAATAGTTCATTACTTAAAATTAATTTTATACAATTAAATTATATATAAAGTATTTTTAAGCACGAATAATTACTAGTTACGCCACGTTTGTAAAAACATGAATGTCCTTTTATCCATTAATTTATCTGCTTTTAACTTTAGGATTAATCTTTTAAGTAATTTATGTGTAAATTATAGTTTCATATCATACATAATGAAAGCTCCACCTGGTTGCATGAGGTTGGTAATTTAGTATAGCTTTTCTTTGGGGAGATACAGCAGGCACTGAAAAGCTAATTTGTAATCCAACTACAAAGAACACCGAAGATTTACGTGGTTCAGTTAAAAAAAAAGCTAAGTGTTTCGAATATGTATAGTTTTTTTTTTTGAAAAAAATATAAAAAGTAGTAAATTTTTTAGAAATGCCAAACAACTTAACTTAAAAATTGATTTTTTAAAAGAAAAAATATAACTTTTTAAAAATGTCAAACAGAAGCTCAGTCTTTCATACTAAAGTGATTTTACTTATTTATTTCTTTTTCTAATTGCCCTAACTAAAGTGAACCCGTTTTATTAGTTGATGCAAGATGGGTGATTCTCAAATACATGTGCCTAAGAGCACTTTATTCAAACTTATTTAATCCATATAATATTTATTCAAACTTTTATCCATTTTAGATATTTAGCAAAAAAAACTAAAAAATTTAAAAACTAAATCAAAATATTAATTCCTGTAATACTTTATTTAAATTTTTATCCATTTTAAAACGTAATAATACACATATATAATGACTTATTTACTACTAAGATTAACTATAATAATCATTATAGTTAATTAATAGAAGGGCAATAATGAAGTCATTGCCTTTTTACTTGACTAATTAAAAGTGTTTGTAATCTTAATTAAGAACCTTTTAGTTGACCAATTAAACAACAATCATTTGTTTATTTGAACAATAAGAAGGTGATTGGTGTAGTTAAAATTATGAGTTTATAAATTGCGGCATAATTAAAAAGATTGTAATTACTACTTAAATAGAAGTTATATATATTTGTTATAAATGTAAAATTATAGCTTCAAGTAAAAAGTTTTTTCATTTTTATTTATCGATTTAGAAATTGAAAGTACACGCAAAAAACTATAAACAGGTATATAATATTTTTTAAATTTTTATTAAACTATAACTTGGTATCTACTAAAATCAATTTAAATCCAACCCCAACCATCAACCCAAATAAGAAAGAAAAAAATTAAAGAAATGCACAAATGATATTAAAAATACCAAAATGAATTAATTTTATGCAATTGTAATGACAGATTGGAGTTGTTATGTATTTCCATTCTCATTTAACATAAAGTACTTTTGATGTCAAGAACATTTTTAAAAAAAAATTTATTGAGAGTATTTATTTGTCTACGTAATTAATAGCGAAATAAACACATGCAGTACAAGCCAAGTTGAAAATTTTTAATCTTAGCATTCGTTTGGGCTAGTTTTTTTTTCAAGTTTTTTTGGCTTGAAAGTCAAAAAAAAGCTAATTGGTTTGGGCTAGCTAGGTTGTTTTACTTTTTTTTTTTTTCACTTTTTCTACATGATTTGACATCTACTTTTTTATAAAAAAAATAAAAAAATCTAAAAATCACTAAAAAAAACTAGTCTAAATACATGCTTAATTACTTTTCAAATTTTTGTTCATGTTAGAAAGTGTTTCCTTCTGTGATCTAATCATAATAAAATCTTATTTTGTAGTTAAGAAAACAAAATAAATTCTAAAACTAACTGACAAAATAAAAAAAAAAGTTATCTTACTTCACTTTATAATAAATCGAAACTAAGAATTTTTGAAAAATATTATTTTTTATTCTTTTTTTATTTTTCTTTAACATCCTAAGACTTTTTTTTCCTCTTAGAATGCACAAATAATCATACAATCTTTCCACGAAGCAAAGCTATTGGATTTGAAATTCCAAAAAAGAATACACAATTAATAAAATAATAAGAACTATAAAATATAAAATTAATAATGTTAAAATTAGTATATAGTGATGTACCTTAACACATTAGTTGAATGACCGACACGAATGCTATGCGATTTTTGATAGAAGCAGTGATGGGAGGAGGAGAGAGAATTATTTTGTTTTAAAAAGAGGTAGGGTAAAACTATTGTGATAAAAAAGTAATTATCTCACTTAACGAGAGATAATATATTTTGAAAGAGATTGTCTATTAGTCCTTAAATTTTAATTTAAACAAACGTTAATCATTTATTTTGAAAATATGCCCAAGACATTTTGAAAAAAATAGATGTATCTTTATTTTATATATATATATATATATATGCCATTGCATCAACGATAAAATCATCGTGAATTACTAAATGAATTTTAATATATTATTTTTGAAATATAATTTGATTTAATGATAAAAAATTAGTATATATAAAATAAGAAATGATAGGAATAATGTAAAAATTTGGTGAAGCAAAACCAGCCGGCCTGAACATTTTGGGGCCCAAAGCGAGTTTGAGATATGGGGTCCAATAAATTTTAAAATTAATTATAAAAATCTAAGTAGACTAAACATGTTTATTGTCATAATTCAACAAAATTAAATTTACAAAAAAAATTAAATACAATATAAACCACTTATTTATCAAGCTTTTAACTTATATATTTTAAGCTTTTTAAGAATAAAATAATATCTTTATTCAATATTTTGTGTTTGATTACAATTGACAAAATAAGAATTAACAATTTAGGATTAGAAAGCTATGACTTAATTAGTATATTTTGATCGTAATTTTTAATTTTTATATTCTATTCGTATTATTTAGTATTTTAAATAAT
>JAULJZ010122114.1:0-11181 GCA_032270985.1 Heliamphora pulchella
AAATTTCTTTATGAGGTATACCTTATTGTTCACTGACGGCGTCTCATACATACTTGACAGTGCCGCCATCATATTCGTCGTAGTCTTTTTCTTGATTACGTTGTGCGCCACCGACCGGGACAATGTTAATCTGATGACTCCCAGCACCTGTTTGTCAAGTAAGGCCCAATTATCATCCTTCATGCCCTCTGGTATGGATCCCAAGAGTGGCAAGTGTAGCTTCTTCCCAAACAGATAGTCTTTTATCTGCATTCTCTAATAACCGAAGTTCGTACCATCGAACTTCTCGATTCTTGTCGATCTGCCTTCTTCTGCCATGTGTGTTCGTCAATCTCCTAATCCGGAGCTTTGATACCAGTTGTTGGAAATTAGAACGCGATTACTAATCCCATCCAAGATCAACCATGATCACACAAACACGGAAAAAAACGCATAAGAGAGAAAGAGAGACAATCCACGCATAAACACAAGGTTTACGTGGTTCGGCAATCTGTACCTACGTTCACAAGATCACACATTTTCACTATTGATTGGAGGTTACAAAAAAGAGAAGAAGTTCTGGGATAGAGATTACAGAATATCACAAAAGAACAATAATGAAAAATCTTGACGGTTGCTGTAACCCTAACAACTTATAAATACATTTCGCATAGACCAATCGATCGGTCTAAAGACGGATCGATCGGTCTATCAAGTGGTCTTTCATTGCTTTCGATTTCTCGTCTGCAGACACTACCGATCGATCGGTCTCACCACCAATCGATCGGTCTACTATTTTTAATAATTTTTCTTCACATTCTCAACATAGACAACTTTGACATTTTAGTATTTTTAGCCAAAAATTCAATGTTGCTAATCATGGCCTTAATACTTCATTAGGGGGACTATTTCAAATCCCGTGGGAGATGGGTTGGTTTGTTCCTAAACTATTTTGAGCACTTATATATTAAAAAATTATGATTTTATTAAAATTATGTCAAATCAAATAATGTACTATTTATTCATAAGTTATTCTATTCTCAATCAGATACCTTTTAGTACAAAAAAATATTATATTAATAATTCAATTCATAATACTCTAAGTACTAATAATTCGAATATATAAATTATCTCATGAAAATGGTTTTTCAACCAAACAAGTCATCAGAGTATTATATGCCATTGTTTATGTGATATTCTTTGCAAATAAAAATATTCAATTCACATTAAGTGAATCATTTTTGTCTTTTATCTGTCAAACAAAAATAGACCAACATTTGTATCACAGAGTATTTTTTATTATATAATTAGATAAGAAAACTACGTAAACAATATCACGTGATAATTGAAAAGTACTGAATAATTACTCTTATGCATTAGTCTCGTAAGATTCCACATTCCTAGGTAAAATTAGTTAGTACACCAATCATATATATTAGGCAAATTACCTACAATACAAAAAATATTTGTACATTTGAAAAATAATAAGTATATTTAGTAATTTTGTGTGCATATTTAGAAACTTCACAAGATCATATAACATCACAAATTATAAGTGAAGGTGACTAAATTCAGCATAGGCTAGCTAACTTGAGGTTCAATGAGATCTTAAAAAAAAAGTATTGGTATATGGGCCACGAAGACCAGCACTTTGGCAACGAACCATACAGGGCCAAGCAGTACATTGTCAACCGAGTTACAAGTTTAGTACAATTGAGATGATTGAATATAATGTTAGTTGCATAGTCGAGCTCCTAGCATTAATGAGTGTACTTTGTCCAAAAAGTAGTATTAAATGTGATTAGGCCAAAATCGTACAGTAGTAACTGGTCTGGGCCATATGGGCTTTAACTTAGCCGCTCGCAGAGTAAGGCCAATGATGGGAACAATCCATTATGTGTTCAAAAAAAAGATATAGCCTCCGGTTCCTATAAAAGGGAATGAAACCCAAAGCTGAATGTATGAAAAAAAACACTCTTATCTAAAACTCTTGTTTATTTGATTATAATTGACAATATCTCTCTATAAGTTCATTGCTAACTTAATCATCGAAATGACTTTTAGCAATCGTTGTCGACCAACTCACATATGTCATCTTGTGCAGTTCACCCAAGTCATTGAAGGGTTCATTTGGGTTAGATCCAACCCACGTTATAAATACTTTTACGGTTCAGCCCCGTACAATAAGGTATTCTGTGCAGGCAATGTCATGTTATACCCATGACAAATAAAAATATTTGATGTATATTAAATGGATTATTTGTTTTTCTGCCTATTCAATAAAGGTAGGTTAATATTATCTTACACAAAATATTTTTCGCTACATCATTGAATAAAAATATCACATTTCTTAAATTGTTAAAAGATACCTATTTTAAGAAATGCCAAAAATGTTGTTTCTTAAATTGTTCGAAAATTATTTAGCTCAATATTGAAATTATATAAAAAATAATAGGTATTTTTAGATTCTTTATTATTTTTGTTAATTTTAGTGAAGGCATTTTGGTAAACTGTTTTAATATAATACTTGAAATTGTTTAGGGGCTTCAAAATTATTTGTTTGCTTCTTGGATGTTTTTTGCACCAATCACTAATTGGTACTTTTCATTTTGTAAGATAAAAGTCCAATACAGAATTAATGAGTTTTGAATTTATAATAAAGATTTATTTATAAGAAATAAAAAAGAAAACATTAAAGTAAAATGTTTAAAATTTATTTTTTAAAATTATTTTTCAATTAAAAAAAAAAAATACAAAGCAAAAATTGTGTCAAACAGCCCAACACAATTCCAAAGCCGTGGTTGCCTTCGACTTTTTACTCTCTAGGCTCTTACCTAAAATCAAATAAAATGAAAAGAAAATTCATCTATTTGGTCGTGGCATGAATTATATTAGTAGTTTTAAAGGAAAATCATACGAATACGTTTTATATTATAATTGTGTATCATTTTATCTTTTTGAAATAAAGAAGCGTACAAAACGATTCCTTAACTATTTGTTGGTATCACTTCAACCTTTTTAGTTAGTATTTCATCAAATAAGTATACAAATAGACCATCTGAACTAAAGAAGTGTATCAAATAGACTCCTTAACTATTCGGTGGTATCATTCCAACCATTTCCATTTGAATGACTGCAACTCCGATTATCAATTTTCATTAATTAGAAGACGAAATGTTAGCACAAGGGGTTAAAATGATACTAAAAAATAATTAATGGGTCGTTTTGTATGCTTTTTTAGTTCAAGTGGATAAAGTGATATATACTCATAGTATAAGGGGCGTTCGTGTAATTTTAAAAAATTTTAAGTTTGGTTAAACATTCATTTTATTTTTTTATAATAAAACAATTTAAATTGTGTAATTTAAAATGAGTTTAAATGTGAATTTTTCTGTCAAAAAAATATTAGGATTGCAACAAGTGGTTAGTTTTTATGAGGTGAGTATGATTTTTTTTCTTCTTTAATGATTTTCGGGTAGAAGTATTATATCTTTTTATTATATTACTAGTATAAACTCGTGCTATGCACCGTATTTTATTTTAATTATAAAAAAAATATTAAAGCATAATTTATATTTTGGTAATTATTTAAAACTTCTCACAATTAAAGTTGTACAAATAACTCCTTGTAAAAGGATGGTCACTTAATTATTCTAACTAAAGAATAAAAAATATAAATACTCAAATTTTTTTTATCAATTAGTACTTTTATGCATACTACTACAATAGTAAATTTTAAGATATCAACTAAATTAGCATTAATCAAATATTAATTATAAAAAATAGATTTATTAATACTTAAAAATAATATTATTTATAAGTCGTGAAACTTTTTGAAAAGGTTAAAAATTCCAAAATCTATGGAATGTGATGATTTATAGCATTTTCGAAAATTATAGTAATTTCAACAATTACCTAATTAGATAGGTAAGCTAGTTCGAATTTTCTAAAATATCTTCAAGTTTACAATTTATAAAATTTAAAATAATGGAATGAGTTGGCTAATAAGATATTCTTAATATTTTAAAATTTTAAAATGATTAGTATTTAATATGATATTTGATAACAATTTACAACAAAAAAATTAAAAAGATTATGAGAATTTAAAAAAAAATCTATTTGAGAAAATCCAATTACATTCGTTATAAAAAAAAATCCTGTTAGAGCCATTAAGAAGAAAAACTTGTGTCGTTGATAAAAGATTAAATGTCAATAATTTACGCATTCTAGCACTTGCTTTTTTTTATTTTCACTTAAGATATTTTTTATTTTTAATGAGTATTATTCGATATGATATCTTATAAAAATTTAAAACAAAACAATTAAAAAGGTTATGAAAATTTTAAAAAAATTCCATTAACAAATAAATTCGATTAAATTTGTTACAAAAAATTCACTTAAATCCATTAAAAAGAAAAATTCATGTCATTAAAAAAAATTAAATTGCCAATTATTTGCGTATGTCCAGTGTAGACACTTCAATTTGATCAAGCTAAATTTTAGGTACCTTTTTCGAATGTGCTTCAATGACGAAAAAATGAGAGTTATGCTCAAAGATACCCCTAAGCAACCAAAATCACAAATACGGTTCAAAACCAAGGAAAACCACAAAAAACCTTTAAGCCGTAACATTCCTATACTCACAGCAACCACTTTTTGAAAATCATAGAACATGCCGTGTCCTTACTCTCACGGCCGCTACATTTTTTAAAATCCCAAAGCAAGCCGCGAGTTCCTTTCTCACGGTCGCTACCTTTTTGAAAACCCTAAAGCAAATCACGACTTCTTTTGTCACGGCTGTCACCTTTTTTGGAACCCTAAACCTAACTGCGACTTTTGAAAGTCACGACTGTACTTTTCATTGCCATAAAGGTAGTGGCCGTCACTGTACAAAAGTAAAAAGGTAGCGGCCGTTACTTTTACCCCTTTTTGGACAGATGACAACATTTTAAAGGGGGTTTGTGTTGCCCACTTTACCTATAAATAGTCATAATTTCTCAAAGAAACAAAGAAAAGAAAGAACTTGGATACCTAAACTCTACCTGAATACTCCCCCACCTGATATTCTCCCATCCATTCCATGTTTTTCAGGCCTTATTTGTGTTTTTGCTTGCATTGAGGGAGTTCTTGGAGCTTATATTAGCTCGGAGGTAGCCTATTCTCACACCTAAGGAGTCATTCAGGGTGGATATTCACGCGAGATAGCCATAGAAACCCACGATATTCTTTTAAACCCTCATTTTCTTCCCTCGAGTGTGTCATGGATAAGGTTTCTATTTGTTTTCATTATTTATGTGCCATTTATTTCAATCTAAGCATTGTTCATTCAAGTTTTCCTTATAAACAGTGTATTAGAAGCTTTTTGTTTCGTATATTATAGTTATTTTTATTTTATTTTGACGCTCATAAACACACTGAGTACATCAAAAGCATTATGACATTCTAGAAATATGACGGCCGCGAATTTTTTAATGTCAAAGTTGCGTATTTTATTAAACCTATAGTCACGACTGCTACTTTTATGCACATGGCCGACACCTTTTTGCCTACCTTTCTCACGGCCGCGACATCTTACTAGCTCGGCCATGACATTTGTTTAAACGTTAAAAACATGAAAACTCACTTTGAAACTCTCTGTTATTTGTTTATTTCAAGATTTTTTTTTCTCATTCTATTTTGTTTTGCTGTTTTATGTACCTCAGTCTATGTTCTTGTTGGAGAATGAATGTAGATCTAGCCTATATCAAATGAGTCATGGTCTCCATTTTATACACATCTCTTTTTGTATGTTCTGTAGTTATAAAAACATAACGGCCACAACCTTTTAATGTCATGGCCGCATGATTTATTAAGCCAACAGTAACAGCTGTCATCTTTTTTTCCATAGCCGCACGTTTTTCTTCTCATATCTTCCGGCTGCCATATCCTTATGTTACGGTTGTGAGTTTGGGTGACGCCTGTGTCCTAAAAAATGTATTTCAAGCACTCTGTTAATCGTTTTTAATATCCTGTATATTCTATTTTAAAATACTGCTTGTATAGAGGATGAAGTGTGGTGGATCTAACCTAAAATAAATAGGTTATGGTCTATGTCCTGCATGTCTAGTCCATTTAGGCCATTTTTAGACCTTATATGTTGATTATACCCTTTTCGAATCCTTAAAAACCTTGGCCGTAACTTTTATTTGTCACGGCCATGAGCTTTTTTTATTCTGTTTCTCACGATAACTTTATAGTTGTCACAACCGCATATTTTGTGACTATTTTTGTCACAGTCGCAACAGTTGTTGCTACGGTCGTGAGTTTTCTACATGTCCAGTAGCTTAAGAAGGGTATTCAAAACTTTTCTGTTTATTCTGTATAGCCTGTTCGTAGCATGATAGAGACAAAAACACTGTTATATGACCCTTAGACCCTCATTTGTTCGTTTTATCGCTTACTCGCATGTTTTTCTCTTTACTTTGCTCAAACGATACGTGTGACAGATTTAGAAATAATAATCACGTTGCATGACCCTAGGATCATAGTTGGGATTTTGTTTATTTACTTGCTTTTATTTGAATTCTCTTTAACCTCTCTTTAACAGTTGTTGCTACGGCCGTGAGTTTTCTGCATGTCCAGTAGCTTGAGAAGGGTATTTAAAGCTTTTCTGTTTATTCTGTATAGCTTGCTCGTAGCATGATAGGGACAAAAATATTGTTGCAAGACCCTTAGACCCTCATTTGTTCGTGTTATCGCTTACTCGCATGTTTTTCTCTTTATTTTGCTTAAACGATACGTGTGACATATTTAGAAATAATAATCAAGTTGCATGATCCTAGGATCATAGTTAGGATTTTGTTTATTTACTTGCTTTTATTTGAACTCTCTTTAATCTCCCATTCTATATATGTTACCTTTATAAAGTTTACAGCAAGAACTAATATTGACAAAGTAAAGGTTAACCCCACGGTTGGGCGAAAAGGGTGTTTAACATCTTTCTTTTTCGTACCTTAGCCCTCGAACCATCTTTTTCTCTAGTTAAATTTTTAAAAGACCCGTAGCCTACTTTTTGTTTTTCTTGATTTTTCTCAAAAATTAAATGGCGACTCCATTTTTTATAAAGCGTGCTCGAATACCTTGGATTTTCTTGTTTTAAAAAGAAAATGACATTTTTAAAAAAATAATAGATATCCGTTCCATCGTCTCCCCCGAAAACAATACCCGTCACCCTCGAAAACGATTCCTGTAGTTTTTTCTGGCGACTCTGCTTATGAGTGGTTTTTCAAAAAAATTATAAGAGAGCTAAACTTGAAACGTTAATGGTTCTTGTTATAAATTTTTCATTGGCACAACAGAAGATTCAAAGCCACAAGTTACCTATATTTATACAAGAGATTTTTTGCTTGTACTCTCTTGTGTGTTTACATTTGCATTTATATTATTTTATAGTTATTTCTTATTCACTTGGGGAATTGTTAAAAAACTTATTTTAGTTTCTTAATTTTTGACAATCTTTGGACTAGACTAAATGTGGGACCCATGCATCTTTTGAATTGGATCTGAGTTGCTATGAGTTCAGGGCTGACCCTGCTCTTTGGGAAACAAAGCAACCGCTTTGGGCCCCTAATTTTTGTTAAAAAAATGGAGCCCCAAAATGTGTAATACATTTTATTATATTTTGTATAATATTAAAAAATTAAATTTTAATTAAAAATAAGGGGCCCAATCAAAAAAAAAACTAAAATACAAACCCAAAACAATATATATTAAATTAAAAAATACCCATTTTCAAAAAAAAAAAAAAAAAAAACAATAAATAAAAAAAGACCCATTTTAAAAAAAAAAAAAAAAAACAAACACAAACACATCTTTATCAAATTTGCCCTAAATCTACTAAAACTCATCTGGCTCTCTCGCAGTCTCTTCCGAAACAATTCAAATAAACAGCCAAATAGGCACTCTTCACTCTTCATCTTCCATGATTGTTACATGATTTGAGTTTAACTTTTAGATATTAATTAGTAATTTTGCGATAAAAAATGCCAAAAGAGTAGTATTTAAGTGATTATTTTCTATTATTGGTTCAACTTGTTTATTTTATTATGATATTGTAATTTTTTCTTTTGTTTGGTATTATTTTAGTTGTAACTTAAATATTAGTGAAATATGAATTAGCATGACAGTTGTATCATATTAAATTTTTATAATAATTTTTTTTAAAAATTTACAAATTTAAAAATATATAGAGCCCATTTTTAAGTATCTGCTTAGGGCCTCCGATTGGTCAAGGCCGGCCATGTATGAGTTATTCTCTGCGAGAAGATGAACGACATGTATTTATTTGCTAAAATTCGACGAGTGGTGAATGAGACATTAAGATTCAAAGTCACTAGTTGAATATGGGTTTTAATGGAAGTAAAAATCTTCTATCCCACATTAGAAGTTCAAAAGGAACTCTATGAGTATATATAAAAGCTAACCTTGGTTAACCCAATGGTTATTTAACCGTGCCGTGCCGTGCCAGGTCAGGTCGAGTTTCGAATTTAAGTTAACCCAATGGTTCTTTAACCGAAACCAATTTAGTTTAAACCGAACCAGTTTGAGCCTATTCGATAGGTACATGGAGTGTTACAAACAATCACCTGCAAGGCTATAAATGCTCTGTCTCGCTGCACTATTTTGGCATTCAAAATTTCTTCTACATTATGCATTTTTCGTCTGCAATTTCAAGAGTTTGAGAATACAAAACACTAAGTCGGTTCGTTATATCCGAAGATTGCATTACTTCTTCTTCGGGTGTTTGATCGTTGTGTCTTGGAAAATAGACATCCTTGAAGCTCATAGCACATTTGTGGGGAACGAGTCTGTGTTAAGAAAATAGTGTTCAATACTAGTCTCGATCTTCTTTTGTTTTACGTCTGTTCATAAAACTTAATTTTTAATTCTTTCTTTTACAATTTCTGTTTACCTCGTTTTTCACAGTACATTATTGTTTTTTTGTTTAACGGTTGCTTAGCCCCCTCTCGTGTTCTCCGAAATCCTTCTTAGTTGTTATGGATTGGGAATCTTGGTGTTGGTAGTGTTTTTGAGTTGTCCTTTTGTTGTTGCTAAGTTAGTTTAGTATAGTGTCAGCGGAAATCTTGTTATGCAAGTCCTCAGTATGCCTCTTATAAATTTGTTTTTTTTTTTCTTTTATATAAATTAATTACTCAAAAAAATTAATTTGTACCAACTAATTGTAATACATATTTTTGAATATTAAAAAAAATATTAATTCTTAGAATATATTTCACAATTTAAGAAATGAATTTAAAAGAATAATATTCTAAAGCTTAAAAATAGTTATATCATGATAAATAGGATAAGTTTAAATTAAGATAAATTTTAAAGTTTATTAGAATAGGATAACAAGCATAATCTAAATTTGAACAAATCGATTTGTGATACATATTATTTAATATTACAAAAATCATAAATTCTAAAAAAATTTAAATAGGTCTTTGGAGCTTTAAAATAGTTTTACCAGGATAAATAGGATAAGTTTAAATTAAGATAAATTTCAAGTTTATTAGGATAGGATAATATGCATAATCTAAATTTGAACCAATTGATTTGTGATGTATATTATTGAATATTAAAAAAACCACAAATTCTAAAAAAAAATTAAATAGGACTTTGGAGTTCAGCCCGCTTGGTAATTCTAGTTTTTTGACTTTTTGGCTAAAAATGTAAAAAAAAAAAAAAAAACCAATACGATCTATTTGACAAAAAAACAAAAAAAGTTAAAAAGTCAAATCAAAATATTAATTTCTAGAATATTTTATTTAAATTTCAACTACTTTTGAAATATAATAATACTCCTTATTCATAACTTATTTACTACTGCTACCAACTACATATAATTATTTATATCAAATATATAAAAGGACAAAACTATTCAATATAAAAAAAATTAAATAGAAAATTAGCTTTTTACCCAAACAATTAACTTTAAAAAGCTAACTTAAAAATTAAGTTACCAAATAATTTACTTTGAGTAAAATTTAATTTTTTAGCTAAAAATATAAAAAAGTAAAAAAAAAAAAACTTTTAAGTTAGTTGCGAATCGGGGCTGAAAATCCTCACAATATTTTATTTTATATAATAGTATGGATAATGTATGTATGTATATATAGATAGATAGAAAGGTAGACTAACTTTAATAGGTAAATATTAAAAATTAAAAATAAATATTTCTGAAAAATATTTTTAACTAATAGAATAAAATTTAATTAATTTCAAATGTGTTGCTTTTAAATTTTATAAGCATTCACATTTCTGTAGAATTAGATTTTAGATCAAATTTAAATTTTAGAAATAGTATTAAAATCTTAAAATAATTATATCGTGATAGTAATATGAATCAAGAACAATTACATTAATCTTAAAACTCGAATTTTGAACAAATCAAATTGTGACACATAATTATTGTATATAAAAATATTGTAAAATCTTAAGAACTCATATGGGATTTTGGAGCTTAAAAACCCTATAATGTTTTGTTATATATAATAGTATATAGATATATAATTTTAGCGAGTTGGTTCAGCAACAACCACGGATTGGTATATGAGTTGACAAGTTGGTGTTAGGATAGCTTTTAAGTTTTTTTTTATTTATAAAAATGTAATTTTTTAAGTCATATTGATTGGTTTTTTAAAAATGCCAATTAACTTTTTTTTCTCTTAATTTAAGAAAAAAAATTCTATACATATTCCAAATAATCTAACTTAAAACAAAAAAATAGTGCCAATATCTTAAATACTACAACTTAAAATTAGGGTACCGTATTTGTTAGGCAAATTAGGCGATCGTCTAAGGTTCTGAATATAATAGGGTCCTCAAATTTATAAAATTCTTTATAATATATATTATTACATGGAACTATAGAAGTTTTAAAATAAATCCTATTAACAAAAACTAAAAATATATATTATTTACTAGGCATACAAATAAAGTAGATTAAGTCTCATACAATCAAATTAAAAAAGAAAAAAAAACTCATATACTAAAATATTTAAAATAAAAAAATAATATAAAACAAACTCTTGATGAAACATAATTTGCCATGTACAGAAAAAATAGAAAAGATCTATCAAGATTTTTTTAGAATTAATTATTATTTTTATATATAGTAGATCATGTCATTTCTTCAATTGAGAATAGGTTCAAACAATTTTA
>JAULJZ010122125.1:0-11180 GCA_032270985.1 Heliamphora pulchella
ATTGTTAGAGAGCCAGATTCCGGCGAATTATCAGAACACTCGGCCACTGTCGGCGGCGGCGGCATCCGGTGTGAGCAGCGAGTGGTACGGAAACAGACATGTGTTTGGGATGGGCGATTCGAAGAATCAAAGCGTTTTGAATAGCCGTGACACCACCATAGCTCATCACCATCAGATTTCGAGTATTAATGCGGACACAGCAGCTGTCATGCAGCTTTTTCTCATGAACCCACAACCGAGGTCGCCTTCATCGTCTCCCTCTCACCCTCCTCCACCATCTTCCACAGTACTTCACAGACTGCTTCCAATCACAAACCCATCATCCACTTCTACTCTACAAGGATTTAACAACCCAATTGCTACTCCGTCTCCCGCCGGAGAAACTTTTTGTCCTTCCCAATTCACCTGGGTTCCTGATAGTAGCCACGGAGGAGGAAACACCGCCGCCCAACTCAACCACCCTACCGATATTGGCGGTTTGGTGGAAGGTCAAGGCCTTTCGTTATCGTTATCGTCATCGTTGCAGCACCTGGAAGTGGCAAAAGCCGATGAATTGAGGATGGGAGACGGTGGGATTTTGTTCTTCAATCAAGGAGGAGGGGGAGGGGGAGGGGGAGGGTCTACTTCTATTCAGTATCCGTACAAGAATTTGGGTGGTCATAACCAGGCGTTGCATTTGCAAGGCGGCAGCGGAGGAGGAGGAGGAGGAGGAGGCGGAGGAGTTGGTCAGAACCACCACCACGTTCATGTTGGGTTTGGCTCGTCGCTAGGTATGGCTAATGTGTTAAGGAATTCTAAGTATGTCAAAGCTGCACAAGAATTGTTGGAGGAGTTTTGTAGTGTTGGGAGGGTTCAGTTCAAGAAGAACATGTTTGGAAGACAAAATAACACCACAACCACCACCACCACCACCACCACCAACCCTAATCCTCATCCAAGTAGCAGCGCCGGTGGCTGCGGCGGCGGCGGTTCATCTTCCACAAAGGATCTCCCTCCTTTGTCAGCTGCTGATAGGATTGAACATCAGAGAAGAAAGGTCAAACTATTATCCATGCTTGATGAGGCATGTATCTCTCTCTCTCTCTCTCTCTCTCTCTCTCGTCCAACTCCAATCATTTTGAGTACGTGGAATTTTATTTATCTATATTTATAGCACTTATTCTTCTGCTGAGGTATATTGGTGTTTGGGATCTTCGTTTGGTGAAAACATTAGAGGGAGAGGAGAATCCTATTAGGGCTATCTGTCAAGTAGGAAGCGTAGTTACTTTGTGATTGAAAGATTATTGTCAGTAACTAACTGATGAGCCTCAAAAAACTTCAGATAGCCATATACAATCTACATACAGGTAGGTGATACAAATGTTGAGGCTCTCAAGACTTCCATATACCCATCTTGGTAAACTTGCAGAGGAAGTCAATTTTTATTTATTTGATGTCAGTTTTTTTTTTAACAAATATTTTATGTCAGTTGACCAGTGGGTGATTAGTTTTGATTTCATTTCATTTTCTTGCCTTCTTTTCTTTTTAATTGTTTACATCATATTTTCAAATTGCGATATTAGAAGATATATTTGCCCCTTTTGGACTAAATTTTGAAAATTTAGTCATTTTTTTTGAAGTTTTTTTTTAATCTTTTGATTAAACTTTTTTTTTTCTTAAATCGTCTCGATGAGAAGAATTAAAAAGGTAAAAAAAATTTCATTAAAAGATAAAAAAAGTCACTAAAAACGAAAAAAAATAATATAAAATTTGACTTATTAGCTTATTTTGATTTATTTTATCTTTTAATTCTGAACTTTCAATAAAAAAATTACTTTTCTGGATGGTTTCGATAAGAAAAGTTAAAAAGTATAATATATTGACTAAACGATTAAAAACGTTCAATAAAAACTAAAATAAACAAAATAAAATAAGCAAATATCCCAAACAGGGCCATTGATATCATTAATATGAATATGAATTTATCAATATCATATAGTATCAACTAATATCTTGTTAAATATAAGTTTGGTAAGACTAAAATTTTATTATACATTGATTAATATAGAATATAACCATATATATTTACAACTTTATTTATATTGATATATATTGGCTGTATTGGGATAAGAGATCATTAAGGAAAGAAACAGGAGGATTGTTCTTTCTTCCCATTAACAGTCATTTCACTGTAGCACAGTAGCAGCGTCCAGGCATTTGTTTTCTATATTTTGGATCTTACCTTCTAAGAACAACAGTAGCTTTCTCAACTACTATTAGGTTTAGGTAAATTCTGCAAGAGGACCCACTTATCTCTCTCCCCCTGGTTTCTTAATCCTAAAATCATGTTTCACTGTCTCATTAATTACTTTTTTCTATATGAACTAATTTAAACTTTTATTTTAATCAATTGAAATCCACTACATAAAGTTTTTTAAGTTATTCTGTTCCATTAAGTGTGATATGTTCAGTTATATATCATCCTAATTAATCCCTCTCCAGCTATTGGGAATCCCCCAATTTCTGCACCAAGTCAAGATTATGTATGGTACTTGGATTTCTCTATGGATCAAGTGATTTGATTAGCATATCTATATGTAGTATCTTGGGCTTTTGTTGTTTTGAACTTTGTCTTGTGTCGTACAAATATTTTCTCAATGCGTTGTATTTTGTTCAATTGTCTAGTAGTTCACGTGCATGCTAGTTAATTAATGGGTTTTAAGTATCCATAATTACATATGCCATAATGAAGTTTATAATTTTCAGTTTTGATTTTTATAAATGTATCAACTGTTCGATATCTGCCAACATATATAAATATTATTGATACTGATATATATTGATATCTGGATTTAGAACAATGTTACATAGTCAATTTTTATTGCAGGTGGACAGAAGGTATAACCATTACTGCGAGCAAATGCAAATGGTAGTGAACTCGTTCAATCTAGTGATGGGGTTCGGAGCAGCAGTCCCATACACCGCCCTTGCCCAGAAGGCGATGTCACGCCACTTCCGGTGCCTGAAGGATGCCGTGGCAGCGCAATTGAAGCACAGCTGCGAGCTGTTGGGGGAGAAAGACGCCGGCACTTCCGGGGTGACTAAAGGAGAGACGCCGAGGCTAAAACTGCTGGAACAAAGCCTTCGGCAGCAGAGGGCGTTTCACCAAATGGGGATGATGGAACAAGAAGCCTGGAGGCCCCAAAGAGGCTTGCCTGAACGCTCTGTCAACATTTTGAGAGATTGGCTTTTTGAGCATTTCCTCCACCCGTACGTCTTCTTCTTCGTCTTCTCTCCTCTTTTTTTTTTTTGCCTTTCCCTCACTATCTTCTCTACTTCTCTGGAAAATCACCTGAAACTTCACGGCAAGAATGGAAGGAAAAAGTGATCAGGATGATACTAAAGTTAATTATTTCCGTATCATATTCAGTAATTTTTTTAAATTTTCTTTTTGGCAAAAAAAAAAAAGATTTTTACAAATGGGGGCAGGGAGTAGTGCAGTGTCCTTGATATTGTCTCGCCTGCCTAAAAAGCCGAGAAAAGCTTCCTCATTTGTTCACAACTTTTCTTCTGATCGGATGAAAACATAACACCACGTTAATCCCTCCCTCACCCTTTTCATTAGTACATAAAAAGAACCCATCTCTCTCAACCATGTATATGCATTGTACAAATTTTGCATGTTCAATCTAAAGAGTTTTAACTTTTACTCGAATACATCAGTCGTATATTAATTGATCATTCATTATACTTTTGAAGTGACATGGGGTTGTTTAATTTCTATCACTTCCTCCCAACTATTAACTTAATAGATTACTCATTTAATATTACTCATTATATTTTCTAAATAATATGGGATTGTTTTCTAACACTTCTTTTTATGTGCAACCACTTTTGAGCTTTATCATGTGTAACTTTTGTCTTAGATCCACTATTGTGCATCTTTTTTTTTATATAAAAAAAAAGGAAAAAACAAAAACAAGAACAAATCAAGTGTAGTGAGTCCCATTTTCATACAATGTAAAAACTTTGTATTTACCCTAAACACATAAACTACTAGATAAAGAATTTAATACAGTTTCAAGCGATCTGCAATAATTTATTTACAGGCATCAAAATATCTCATAACATAGTCATGCTAACCACTGCCTTACAAAGTGGTGATTAATAATCTAATGATAATACAAAATTTTCAAATATCGATGCACTCTTAAAAATATAACCTACTATTTTTATAGACATCGACATATTTTATACAAATATTCATACATTATTACCCATTAAACACTAAACTCACCGCTTAATGGGGGCAGTACAGTACTTAGCATCATTTACTTTATAACTTATATATGTGGAATCTAATGGATGTCACAAGTGAGAGCATGAAGGCGCAGTTGTTCTCACTTTTCTATTTTATTTATTTATTTATTTATTTATTTATTTTTGTTTATCTTCAGCTGCTGCAGCATGCACCAGCAGCTGCTGCTGCAGCTCCTTCTGTGTCTTAGAATATCACGCCCTTGCAGTCAAAGAAAAAGAGAGATTGAATCCCTTCTCGTCTCTCGTCTCTCGTCTCTCGTCTCTCGTCTCTCTCCCCTTTCCCCTTCCCCCTTCAGCGAATTCGTATAATGCTGTGTGTCTGTTTATATGACTTGGGTAAGGACTTTGATGTCATTTTCTGCTGGACTCTTTTTTTTTTTCTCTCAGGTACCCGAGCGATGCAGATAAGCATCTCTTGGCAAGACAGACCGGTTTATCGAGGAACCAGGTTCGTCCACACCCTCCATTGCATCCCATCTCTTACTTCTCTTACTTCCCTCCTAGCTACTAGCTCTACGTGCATGCATACAGATTTACAATTACAGAAGTCATGATAAGTGAGAAAAAATAAAAATTTAAAATTTAAAACCCTTACAAGTTACAATGATCAGCACAGTACTGCAATTGAACTTGCATGCTTTTGCTTTTGGGTTATTACTTTTGTCATGTGGTGGTGCTCCCACCTAATAATAAGTTTTATGGTACGAATAGTGACTCAATTTTAATGGACAATTAGGTGATAAGAGATGCCTCGCATAGTGTGAGTTGTGATTAATTATTAATTGAGAATATTATATGACTCCACTTACATAGTACTCCTAGTATACTTAATAATTTCCCCACTTGTGGAGATAGGTTTTGTCATTTTTATAAACAATAATATTATAGTGATTAGATTTTGTTGATCATATTTAAATACTACATAATCTGGTATTTCATGTATGGTATTTAAAAATAAATGGTGGAATCAAAAAATAATATAATCACCACACATAAATGCCACATCATATAGTACTTAAATGTAGTAACTAAATATAATGACCATGACTAAATATAATGACCATGACATTACTCTCTTTACAAATGACAGTATATTTTGTATAAATATCTACATAATTTTTACCTATTATTTATTGCCGATAATTTGCATAATCCTTTAGTTATTGAACCAAGCGTGCCTTCTGAGTCGCTTTCCTTTCTTTCTGATAGAGAAGTGTCAATTCCATTTTTCCTTTTTTTTTTGTGTATCTTTTGCTTTGCGAATGTTTCTATTTTTTTGGATTCTTCAAAACTTTGACAAAAACCCAGCAAACAGTGAAAGAAACTTCGAGATAAGATATGCTCATATGAGAGTTTCTCCGTCACTCTATCTCCCAATTACAGCCACAGGATGAGTCGATTAGCACCATTAAATACCGCAAGTTGAAAGGCACGTCACTGCCTTCTTTCAAAATTGAAGTGTTACTGGACTTGTTAGAAAAAAAATATGATACATAGTACCTATCTACGGCACCTAGATTGCCTTTTTAAAGATTTAGTTTTTTCTTTTTAAGTTAGATTATTCCGAATTTGTTTAGGATAATTTTTTTAGTTTTGTTTTTTATTAAAATATCTAATATGTCCTCGTACTATTTTCTTTTGACCTGTATTTGTGGGAGAAACAGTACAATTTTTTTTAAATTTAAAATTGACTCTCTTTATTAAAGGTAATGTAGTCATTTTATTTTTGAAATTATATTTGTTTGGGATGTTTAAATATTTCTTTTTCTTTAAAATTGAAATGACAAATATTACTAGACTTTTTAAAAATACCAAATAATACATCTTACAAATTCATTTTTTTTGCAAAACAAAACTAATATTTTAGATATCACAAACTGAGGCGTAATATCACTTTTTACTCCATTTATTCTACCTTTTTACATGGTAATAAATGAAAAAAAACAATTCTAAAACACAAAAATGGGTCATATAATTGATTTTAGAAATTGCATAAAATGGCTAAAATTTAATAAGTTATAGTTTTCACCATCATATCTGTTAAAAGTTTTACTATTCATGACTTATTTTGTAATCAATGTCTGTATTTCTAGAATTATTACTATAAATTGAAAGAACGCCCCCACCAACACATTCTTTTCATTCTAGACATCACTGAATGAGTCCCCACATGCAATTTGATTTTGAGAAATGAGATTATATGTATTGAATTAGTCAGTAGAAAACACATATAAATTTAATGTAAGTATCTTTGAAGATTAGAAATGGAGCCAGAAAAGTAGAAGAAATTTCACAATCATAGTCATAGTCAATATCCTGTCATTAGCATATTAATGTTCTCATCATTCTCTCTATAGTAGTAGTTTTTTGCTATGCAGCACAGAAATGATGCAAACACATGAAATTATTAATTATAAAAATAGAATAGATTATGTAGGTATAATTCAAGATACTTATGTCTCTCTCTCACACACACACACACACACACACACATATATATATATATATATCTATATATATATACACCCACAGAGAGAGAGATATAAAAGAGATGGGAGGAGATAGAGAGAGACCGAGAGATGAGAGGAGAGAGAGCAGAGAGAGACGGAGGGAGAGAGACGGCAGAGACCGTCGGTGGGTGGTGGTGGCGGCTGGAGGCCGGAGGCGACGCCGGTGGTGAGTGGTTGGTGACGACTGTTGGTCGCGGCGTTGTGCGGCGTGGGGTTGGCTGGTTTGAAGCTTCTTCCCTCCTAGCTTCACTATATATATATATATATATATATATCAGCTTCTCAGATTGTTTTAGTTTTAGCGCAAAAATGATATTTATAGGCGTTGCTTGCTCACGTACAGCTGTGGGACGGCTATACACAACTATGTTAATTTAGCACGTGGTACATTTCACTTGTAAATTGATACATTATAAAAATTTTGATGTAAAATTTTTAATTTAAAAAAATTTGAAAATTTAGATATAGATTTTTTAATATATTTTTATGAATTATTGTATAATTAAATTCATCACTAGAGTTTTTTATTTATTTAATATTTTTTGTCGCAATTTAGCAATTATTGACATTTTAATAACTGTAAAATTTTAAACTTATAAAATTCTCAAAAATTTAAAATAGTCTTTTAATGTTATTTTATAATTTATCATGAAATTAGAATTTATTAAAAAATTCTCTAACAATACAATACATTTTTATTTCAACTCTTAATTCTTTAAAATTTTATTTGATGTAATTCCATAAACTTAGATTTTAAAATTAATTTTAAGGTTTTGTTATAATTTTATTTAGGGTCTTATAATAAATTAATTACTTTTAATAATTTATTATTATTATTATTAGTAATAGTAGTAGTAGTAGTCGTGAATGTTCTTATCCTCGACTATTCTAAGTCTTATAAATTTTTTTTAAGCCCACAAAGATGTTGTGGAATCATACTCCATTGCAGAGGTTAATTACCTTGCGAGAGAGGGGTGTGACACTTTTACGAAAAATTTACTTGTAAAAATTTTTGACAGTCACGTAGAGGAGATGAAAGTCAGATGCATGACAACATGACTTTAAGTATAAGTGGAAGATTGTTATGGTTGTATAATAAAAATCATACTTTGTATTATGAATTTTTGGTATTGATTTTATTTATTAATAAAAAAATTTATTTTAATGAGAATCTGTATGAGCAATGTTTGCGTTATATTATTTATTTAATATTGCGTATGGGTGTCTTTTATTCTACATAATAGTTAATCTGGTGTGTAGAGTTTGACTTACACACAGAAAATCAGATTATCAATTTTTGTAAAATATAAGTTTTTTTTCACAATTTTAGATGGATTAAACACACCATCGGTGGGACTATAGCATAGTATTTTAGTAAATTTGTCTTGATTATAAAAAATAGTTTAATTCTGACTCAGTGTTCTAATACACTATGCGTGTATTAAACATGACCGCGTTGGATAATTTTTTTTATACTAACTATATAAAAGAATTAACATCCCGTGGTTATTATAAATATTTATACTCTTAATCCCGAAATAATTAATAGACACGTATACTTAATTTTTGTTATTTTAATTCATAAAAGGTTGAGATCTTTTACGGGTTAATAAGTCTGGTAAGTTGATAACGGCATTACATATATAGTAGATATTAATTATTGATAGAATTCACGTTTTGTTATAGGGATTGATGATACCTTCTTAAGAAAACTTATAAGTTTTGATTATATCAAATCCTACAGGTGAATTTTTTAACCCAACATATTAAATAAGCTAAGCAAAAAGTCTTAAGAATTTTTCAAGATGTCGATTAAATATAATTCTCAGTAATTTAATTTAATCGAAGCGTATTTGCAATATTAATGTGAGGAGATAAATAAACATTTAATAACAAGGAACTCAAAACTGAATTTTGAGAATAAGACTGAGAGTGTAATTACGATACTTTAGTGGTATGAATTGTAATTTATACTTTAAAAAATTAATTCTGAGTTGAATTGAGTTTTCCTAATTAAATTAAAAGTTCGAGTTTTATTTACTCATTAGGTCACTGCTATAACCTATATATACACCATTATAACCCTTTGGCGCCAATTGATTGATTATTAGGGTTTTTACACACTTGTGAAATCAAGAGAAAAAAGAAGGCAGTCGGTTAGGGTTTGGAGCACGAATGAGCAAAACCCATACTTTGTTCGTGTTTCGGTGTTCGGTGTTCGGGAGTACGGCAGAAGATCTAAGTTTGAGACAAGGTCGTCATTTTGCATGCTGATCTTGAAGGGTCATTATTTAAGTGCTGAAACGAGATTAAATCAGAGGAATCTCGCATGTATATTCCATTTTCTTTTTGTAGGGTGTACTGGGTTTTAGTTTTTGCTATTCGGGGGGCTAGAGTTTTGTTCGTCCAAATGCCCGTCCGGGCAGTTTAGTGCAAATTGATTTTTGTTCTGTTTCCTATGCTGCTGGTGATTCAATTCGTATGTACTATCATTGATTCCAAGGATTTCGATCCCTTCAAACACGACACTTACAATGCCACATCACTCTGAAATTTGGCGGACCACAACAACGATCATCGAACTTGCTTTACTGCCACTAAAAACTGGTAAGAAACTTGACATAAAGCACATATAGTGGGCGTTACAACGGCAATTCTGAAGAGCACTATCAAGCAATGAGTCAGCAATCCTAAACTAATCAACCAACTGAGAAGTTAGCAACTCATCCTCTTAAATACAAGTTGTTTCATCATGAACATTAAGACCACAAAGCTTAGCTAACATCTTTGGGTAACTAGCCAAGCAAGTCGAAGAGAACTCAAGATCCCGAGGTGCATAATATAAAAGAGCTTGAAAGTCCTCAAACATAGTGCACAACTCTTTTGTTATCCCCAAGGTTCTATATTTTAATGATTTTGATGATAATAATAATTTGTTATTATGATAATACCTCTTTAAAAATATTCCATTTTTTTATTCCTTTATTTAGATTTCTTTTGAAAGGCTTTAAAATTATATATATATTCTTTTTATTAAATCAGATCTCTTTCAAAAACACGAGTATTCAACTCAAGCAATACTATCTCTTGGACTAAACCAAGTGTGTTGACACAAACATAGAAATTGTCAACACTTTTTTTTAGTATCTTTCTTATTTCAATTGGTTTGTCCAAAGCACTGACACTTTTTCTTCAAAAATAGTGATACCTTTTAACAAAACAGTTGAGTTATTTTAGAATGGTGTCGACACGTTTTGACAAAGAATCTCGAGCCAGACCAAGGAGGCAAAAGTATCGACACCTTTTGGCAGAATGACCGGAGCACATCAACGATGTCGACATTTTTCCCTAAAGTGTTGACACCTTCTGGAAGAATTCAAGTTTTTGTGCAATAAGGGGTTTTCAGCAATACAATCTTGGAATTTATAAGTATTTGTTGCCTCCACCTACCTCCAACAGATATTATTCATCCAATGGCTTATATAAGAGATAAATGCTTCAATTTTCAAGATCAGACAAAGCATCATTTCTTAAAGCATTCAATTGTCTATCACATTCGAGTCCTAATTTCTTATTCCTTGTAACTCAATATCTTAATTTCTAAAAAAGAGTGATTGTGAGTTAAATCTCTCAGTTCAAACCAATTTTAAATGAAAAATCAATTTTAGATGAAAGATAACACAAAAATTTAAATTTTGACATAAAGAAAAACCTTAGGAGATTTTTCTTTAATTAGTTATGATATTTCAAAAATCAGTCCAGCAAACTAAAATTTTAAAAACTCAGACCAAGTTTTAGTTCATTCTCCTAACATTGTGCTTGTCAAATTTAAGCGTATTTTCTTTGCATGCATGGTGTGTATACTTAAAAATCAAAATTTCAGAACCTAAACGTTCAAATATTTCGATGGAAAACCACATGCTAATTCAAAAAAAAAAAAAACACCACCCATACTAAACAGTCCTAAAATCTCAATCTTGACGCCTTTATTCTTGTGTTTTGATTCATGAACTTAGATTTAAGTTTGAGAATGGTGAGAAGGGAGTTTGAGGTGAGTAAGAACAGAGGAATTAGAGTCTTGCTTATCTTGTTATGGGTTACTCCTTGGTGGTAGAGATCACGGACTTGGCTTTATAGCTCCACATATCCTCCTAACTCTTGCTCCTTTTTCATTCTCTTCTTCCTCTTCTTTTCTTTTTTCTTCTTCTTCTTCTTCTTCTTCTTCTTCTTCTCTCTCTCTCTCTCTCTCTCTCCTCTCTAGTGGCCGAAATCGAGAAGGGAAGAATGGGAGATTTTGATCCCTTTTTTATAGATGGAGTTAGTGAATGAATCTTACTTGAGAAGCTCTGCTAACCATGTGTTAACTAGCCT
>JAULJZ010122156.1:0-11179 GCA_032270985.1 Heliamphora pulchella
GCCTCCCGCCCCCCGGTAACTAAGCGGATATCATCTGAAAATAAAAAATGTACTACAAGGCTCAAAACAATCCACAAGGGACTACCAAGATAATGGTAAAGGAAACCATTAAAAAGAAGAAGAAATACATAGCCTAAAGAATTCTCCCACAACTCGAGAGGCTAGGCACACAACAAAGAAAGACAAACCCAAGGGAAAAGGGACCAAGATCCCAACGCCAACTATTTCTTAAGCTTGATAGATAGATTAGTTGCCTCTAGAAAGTCTGAGATCTTCAATTTTTCGTGAAGCTTCTTCTTGTTTGTAGTCGTTGAAGACGGATTCTTCTAAGGAACAATGAAATTTTCATCAGAAAGGGGATTTGGAGGCCCTTTTAAATGAGTAGAACAGCGTAGGGCAAACTCATTCACACTTTTGTTAGCATCCTCATCCTTCTTTGTCCATCTCATTTGCATCCACTTTGCTTGGAGTGGTATTCTCAACCACAATATTTGATAAATCCGAAAAATAATCATGACATTTGAAGGTGAAACTTGAGTTTCACCTTTTTGCTCATTAGATGAACATGTTGCAAGTCCTTTCCCCTTCGTCCTTATGGCTTCTTGCCAATCATCACTATCCTTGTTTTTTATACTCTCTTTTACTCCTCATTTTTCTTTAAAAAAATGACTGACCACCAAATGTAGAGCCCTAGGCCTTGGGCCTTTTGAGACAAGAATTATTCGAATAACCAAAAGTTTTGCACTCATCACACTTTTATGGGTTCCATGGAATTTCCATTCTAATTTCATAAGGACTTACTTTTGGTATTGCTTTTCTCTTTTCCTTATCTATTTTGCAAATTTTTTTTGATAAGAAAAGAAATGTCCTTAAAAATGCCAAAGAGGCGTAAACATGTACGCATGAAGTATAAAAAGGCAAAACAAAATGCCACCAATACCGAAAACTTATACAATTGGGATACTCAAAGTCACCCCAAAACTCATAAAAAGAATCCAATAAAGAGGACAAACACCGTGGAGCCAAAAAAAGAGGGACAATAGCCGCATCCCTTTCAAAATAGGAATAGAGCGTTTAACACCCTCGAAGGATCTACAATTCCTCTCTCCATATGCTTCACATGATACAGTGAGACACTATGCCCCAAGCTTTCCTCTTATTCTTCCTCGAACAGTCTCTATGCCAGCACATAAAAAGCTCTTCACCGATCTTGGCATCGGCCTTGTAACAATGTAACCCCAAAGAAAGATAGTGTCATATCCTAAAACTGTCCATCCACCAGGTATGTAGCAACAAATGGTTGACCAGTTTTCCTGCCTCTTTACACAATCAACACCACTCTACCACAATGTTATCTCTTCTTCTCAAGTTATCCATGGTGAGAATAGCTTCCTTAGTGGCAGTCCAAGAAAAAAAAGCTACTTTAGGAGGAGCTATTGTGCACCACACACCTTTCCAAGGGAAGTCACAATCTCCTAAGCCAACAAGGCCCATATATAGGCTTGCCATTGAGAACACACCATCATTATGCGCGCTAGCGTGTGCAGCAGCAGTCCCATGCATGTACTGCCCAGTGCGCCCTAGTGCGCTCGCGCGCCCCTCTTGCGCCTAGCGTCGACGCCCTATTGCCTGCGTGCCCCAGCCAAACCAGCCACCACACACAATTCCTTGCCCAGTGCGTACATAACGTGCCAGATTTTGTTTTGGTGCATTTTTGAGACTTGAGTGTTAGCTTGAAGGAGCTTCGTTGCAAGATGAGTCAGCTCGGAAGAGCTTTGCTGCATTTAAACATAATGATGCTTCCTTGTGCCAGAGTGCTAATGGCTTACTTTCCTACCTTGTACATGTATTTTGCCTACAAGTCCAGGAATTTTTAGAGTATTCCTCCACAAATTGCCTGTAGTAGTTGGCCGACTCCAAAAATGATCTCAACTCTGACACACTTGAGGGTGGCTGCCATTTCTAGATTGCCTTGACTTTCTCCTGGTCCATCCGGATACTTCCATGTTCAATGATATGCCTCAAGAACTTGAAGTATTCTTGAGTAACGATATGTCATACCAAAGAATCCTCTAAATTCGGGTGAACACAAGAGCCAAAAAAGAATCCCAATAAGATCTGCCACCGAGTCTACTTCCTAATCAAACAGTGTTCTCTTGAACGAACTATTCCAAACCCCAACACTAAGATCGAAAGACCAATAATCCACCAGATAAGCCCCTTTATTCACCGCAATGTTAAACAACTCTGCAATGACTTCTTGTAAAGGCCTATGATCATACTAAATGTCCGAACAAAACCTCACCTTTCTCTCATTGCTCACTTTAAAAGCAATTTTAGGAAGAAAATCTTCCCAAACTTGTATGATGCCTTTCTACACTCCCTTGCCAAATGCTCCTTTGATGAGACTCGTGGACCACTCACCCCTCACACTCACATGTGTTAGTCACCACTCTCCCCACAGCCACTTACGGAAACGCACCTTGTTGAATAGCGGGAAGTTCTTAACGCCTAGGCCCTCTTTCTTAGGAAGAAGAACCATGGTCCATTTTACAAGATGATGCTTGATGCATGAAGGCCATTGTTGATGCATAAAGGCCATTTCCATATTAATGCATGACGGCCATTTCTATATTGATGCATAAAGGCCATTATGAATGTTGGTATGGAAGAGGTCGAGAGCTCTTGGGATTTTTTGCAAACTTGTTAGTTCTCGTATTCTTATGTGGTTCACTTTTAAAGCTATTATGTTAATCCAAACAATACATTTTTTATATATATATTTTTTATTAATTGGTTCATATTCCAAGTTCAACATGAGAAATTTTGGCTAAGATAGTGCGAGAGGTGAATTTCAACTTTTGGTGGGCAATCAATCATCCGTCGTTCAATCCTTCAAGATAAAAGTTGACTACATCATTTATACCAAGGGGAAAAATAGGCAAAATATAATCATAATGATAGCCTAATAAGTAGCTAATAAGTTAGGCGTTGTTGGTAGTGCCTTATTAAATTGATATGAAGGATGGACTATTAATTTCATTACATTAATGGATTTTTTTTTGTTTTGCTCATGATTTGAACAACATTAAGTACTATATTATCATCTACTATATGAGACATTGAAATCTTTAATTGGAGAAGTTTTTTTTTTTTGGGGGGGGGATAAGAGATTATTTGTAATAATCTAAACAAACTTCCAGGTAATGATTGAATAATAGAAGTTCTAATTAAAGAGAGACATATATTTAAACGAAAATTAACTTGCCAAGATGTGTCTCATACAGGCTCTTATTTAGGAATGTATTTATTGGAAGGAAAGCAAATTAGATATAAAAAAACAACCTTGATAGAAACTCTTTCTTTATCTGAAACCATGCTTTTAAGTAGATACTAGTTTTAGATTTGGTGGGTCGATGATGATTGTCCACGTTGCATACGGCACTTGTTGTTGTTCATCCAAACTCTGAGGACTTGACGGGTGAGTCCAATATCTTCACAAAACTTGTGAGCTTCTTCATCATGGCCCTTAAGTCGCCAGCCTATTCTCTCTGCGAATACCCACATTCGGTCCTTTTGTGCCTGTGTGAAATTTGTTCTACGCTTCCTTTTTATCCCTATTTCCTTAATCTCTTTTTCATTGAGTGGTTTCATCGTTGGTGATTCAAGCAGTGGTGGATTGACAATATGTGCATGTCTGGCATTGTTTGGTGGTTGGGAGTGTGGTTGTGGAGAAGTAGTGGTGGTGGGGTGATGGAAGATGCGAACCTTAGTGGCTTGGGAGCGAGAGTGAGGTTGATTTATTTCCTCTCTCCGGTGGAAGTTGCGATGACAACCACAAACTCCACATAGCATGACCTCTGGTGTTCCATACTCTCCTCTTGGCACAAAATCTCCACACCCATCAAAAGTATAGCGCATGATTCGAGCTGCATAGTTATGTAGGCATTCTCTGTATCTAACTTTGACCTCACCCCTAAGATCAACATTATTTGTTTCCATGAGAGAGATGTGAGTGATGGGGGTCGAGTGAGTCTTCTCACGAATTTGTCAAGGTCACCTTTTATAGACTATTTCTACGAATTTTTATTTATTTATTTTTTTTTGTGGGGTGGGGGGAGATTTTGTTAATCCAACTCAAAATCTTTATAAAGAGAGAGAGTGATTCCACCTTCCCAGAAACTGCCATTATGTTTGGTAGCACTTAACCAAAAGTTTGTCGACATTGCCATGTGAATGCAAAAAAGATAGTGGTTAGGTTTGTTCTACTTTATTAAAGAGCCAAATTTATGACAGACAAACTGAAACCCTATATCTGTATACTCGATGCAATTGTACTTGTTGATGAGTCCAACAAGTAGTTGGGTTTTTATAGTTTGTTTTAAGCACTAGCGAGAGAAAGATTTTGTGAATTTAGTAGAGAGTGTGTGTGTTTACCTACCAAGTGAAACTATTGCATTTAAACTAAAAGGATTATCAAAATTGCCAAGGGATGTAAGCAGGGACGGAGTTAGGATTTTAGTTTTAGGGTGGCTAAAAATTATGTCTAAAAAAATTATAGTTGCTGTTAAAAAAAAAAAAAAAGCTGTTCAAAAAAAATTATAGTTAATAATAATAATTATGTTTAGTATATCAAAATAAAAAATACCATCCATATAGTTTTAATTAAGATATTTGATGATAAGAAATTGCAAAAACAACATTTATACAATTTTATATATATTTATTTACTTTAAATTTATATTATATATTAAAAAAAAATTGAAGCAGCTAGGGTGGAGGGTGCAGCCCCCTTCTCCCTTCGTCCTTGTATATAAGCTAGTAGTTAGGGTTTTTTGGCATTACTTGAGAACCAAATTTATTGTAGATAAAATTCAAAACTCGAGCACCCTTTGCTAGGCTAATAAAGGTAGTACTATTGTGTCAAGCTTCTAGATAAGACTTTGTTTGGAAGGTGGGTTTTTATAAATTGTTTCTTTAAAGAGAAATTCTTTAGATATGATGTTTTATTATTTTAGCTCAACCATCATTGTAAAAGAGAAGACTTTGCCTATCTATGTGACTGTCATATTTAAATGAAAATAGCTATCAAATTTCCATTGAGATGTAGGTAAGGTGCTCATTAGGTTTTTTGGCCATACTTGGAAGCCAACTTTGTTATAGATGAACCTAGGACCATAGATCTCTTTATTTTCCATTATTGTGCTTCTTTAATGAGTCTACCCGAGGTTGCCGGTTGCTTGGCAAAGTAATTTTCTTTTTTAGAATTCGTCAAGATGGTTACTCTCATATCAATAATATCAATTGTAATTTATCATTGCTACTTTATTGTCTCGTTGAGGTAGTATATTTGTGTCAAGAAACAGATCTAGGGCTTTTTTTCATCATAAATTTTGCTCTCAAGTGAGTTCAACATATCTAACTACCGTCTTATATAAAAAAGTGATATTTTTGCATGCAATTTTGGCCAAGTGCCAACAAATATAAGGATGTTTTCACTAGCTGTGAGGAATCTCTCTATCTTTTACAACGATGGTTCTGTTGAATTTATAAAACATCTGACACTCTTATTTAGCTAAACTCTCTTTACAAAACCTGCTAGCGTCATATCTAGTATGGCTGAATTTTCTGATCGTTTTGAAGACACTATTGCCATTATATTTCTCCATTCCCTTTTTAGCAATGATTATGGTATTTAATTTTTTATCTTAAAGAACACAACAATGACTTGATTGCTCTCACCAAGTCAAAATTAAGGTTACTGCTACTCAAACACAAAATCTCAAGTGCATATAGAACATAATTTTTTTTTTAATTTAAATTTTCTGCTTTCATTTTAGACATACATACATGTATAGAGAGGGGTTTACCTAGTTTAAGGTTAGGGCACTGGCTATCCAGTAGGAAGTTGAATAGATGATGGCTACAATATTTAGCTGACCTGACAGGCAGAAGCATGGATCAAGAGCTCCTATCATTTATAGACCAACAATAGTTAAATGTTTGGATATGTTCAGACTTCGAGAACGGAGAGGGAAGATAGACACCAAAGAAGGTGCGAAGAGAAGGAAATTTGATAAAATAAAATTTCATTGAAGATTCAGAAATGGTAGGGTCTTAGTTATGTAATTATCTCCCGAGCAAAATTCAATGACCAAAGCTTGAGTAGAAACTAGTAGAGTTTTCTATTTAAGAAGGATATAATTAACTAAAGTTATATATATGGAAAAATTTAACGAATGAAGAATAAGATATAATGATGGCACGGTGTAATTCTTGAATGATATTTCTTGATACACTGTTGGATCAAATATGCGCCTCTTCTCTTCAGTCATTTGAGTGCATTTAAACCCTTTCCATACTAGTTATGAGTGAACAAGGTCCTATCTAATTGCCCTTTTGTTTTTTCCAAATTGTTTTGAGCTTCTCTCACTATAACCTATCAAGATATATGGGTGGTTGCACCTTTTTCGCCCTTCACTCATTAGATTTGTCCATGCATTTTTTGGTTATTTGGGACCAAAAAGAAACAGTTAATCAAATGAATTGTTGAGTAAAATTGAGTTCAGATTCACACAGCAGTTTCAATTGGATACTAACTTTTGATTCCCATACATCAGAAATAGTCTTTAAATCATAAAGCATAAAAATGTAAATGACAAATTATTGAGTCTCTTTAAGATCTGCTGACCACAACAACACAACTCAAATAAAAAAAGCTATGTCCAAATAAAATCAATAATTAGTAGATCCGATTTTCTTTTCTTTTCTTAGACTACTTCTCTTTTACCTTAGGCAAATACCAAACACCATTGAGTTCCCTAATGAAAACAATTTCTTTGATATTTTTATGTACAAGGAGGTTATGGTAAAGCAGATTCTAAAGTGTCGTTTGCTTTTTTTTTTTATATTCATTATGGCACAAACAATTTGCATAACTGAAGAACTTGGTATCCTTTATGCAATCCATGATGGGTTTCATTACCATCATTGGTGTTGGTTCAGTAATAGTTTTGATTACATATACATTTCTGCTTTGTATAAAAAGAGATCACCAGCTATAAGTCCTCTGCTGATATTTAAAGTCATGTTTGCGATATGTTAATCTATCAATCTGCCGTATTCATGATATAATTATGTACAATATGGCAAACAAATTAGAAGTACTAAAATAAATTTCCTGCTCTTAGAGTTAATAACTCTGACGTAGCAGTTTGAAAATTAGCTCGTGATTACAATGGACAGTGAAAGCCAATTGGCAACTAATTTAAAACCTAGTTTTTTTTTTAGCCAAAAATCTAAGTGGGTTTCAACGTAGGCTATTTGGTAAATTTGCTTTTAAGCATTTTTAGCCAAAAAGCTAAAAAAAACTTGGGTTGCCAATCAGTCCCTTGGAGAACGCTACCTGAATGGGGAGGATTGGGCTTGAACTCTCATGGTTGGCTACAAAATCTTCAGCCCTATTTCCCTATTAAGTGAATTTGACGCTCGGAATACACTAGCTGTGAACTTTTTGATAACAGTTATGCGTACATTCAAAATACTTTTGCCTTTCCATGTTGTGTCTGGCCTTGGACTTTACCAGTTAGTGGACTCGTTATTCCCACAATGGTCACTATAGAGGAGTTGTCCCTATGGCCAAAGGTAAGCCTGGGGACATGTATAACACCAGCAATACAAGAGTTGTATAATTGCCATAGTCGAGTAAAGATCCTGCAGCGTGACTACCGCAGCGATGAGGAGTGCGGATATGACTCCTGCTGTTGTGAAAATGGCCTAGACATGAAATCCTGTGGAATGTTAGATTGGTGAGGCTTCATAAAGACGATGTCTCGACTTAGCCACATACGAGATGCTTGTAAGCCCCTTGATGCTGTTTGGTTGAGACCGAACACTTGTCCCTTGAATGTCGCGAGGCATAGGACTGACATGTAATACAAGGGATGCATAACTGTTCACTTTGTTGGCCTGGGTCTAGGCCAACATCCTGCTGTGGTGGAGGTCCCGAGTAAAGGCCGAGTCACAGTCGACTTGAGGCGTTTGGCGCTGGACCTTTTAAGGAAATAAAGTTGCGCCTTTACCACTACCCGCGGATTTGAGTGAGATGGTAAGTGCTTAATTCAACAATTGGTATCTGAGCGAGGTCTCAGGTTCAATTCTCCAGAGAAAGGCATGTTGCTTGTGGGTTTTGCAGGCAGGTGCTGGGGGGGGGAGGGATTGTTAGTTAGGGTTTGGGCCAGTATCCTGCCGTGACGGAGGCCCCGGGTAAAGGCCAAGTCACAGTCGACTTGTGACGCTTGGCGTTGGACCCTTTAAGGAAATAAAGTTGCGTGTTCATCATTATCTGCGGATTTTAGTGAAATGGTAAGCGCTTGATCTAACACACTTGTCTTATGCCATTTGGTGGAAGAGGAGTATTTGTTTTCTATAAGTGAACGTATAATAAAGAAATGTATTAAGGGAATGCCACCCACAAAGAGGGGATGAGTATTTGCAATAATTAGTCAACTAATAGACTGATTTGCTAAAACTATTCATATTCATTCCAACTAAAGTAAAAATACCAATACTTCTGCAAGTCGGTTTTATTACTTTCAACTTGTTAAAAAGAACCATTCCTTACCAATATACAATGTGCATGGCTAAACTTCTACTCTTCCCCCAACGTCCTACCTTTCTCCTACTTGCGTGCTTTTCTTCCCAGATTCTATGTAGTGGCCCTTGTTATTTATAGTTATGTTGTATGTTGTATTTATGTATGTTCAAATAAATATGCATACTTGTCAATCCTGACAGTGAGGAACACAGATTATCTCAGCACGTCTTTAGACTGTCAAAGCTTCTAACGTGTCAAAGCTTGCGGTGTATATCTAGCTGGATTCTTGACAACTAGAAACTTAATCCTATCCATTCTCTCACGGTATAAAAAAATGTGGGACCCCCGATATTACTTTTTCTTATATTTTTCCTTATATTCTATTCAATCCCGTTTAGGTTAACAAACAAGGCCTTTCATAGGTAAATATCATACACCTTTATTAGTAATCAAAGTAAATTCAACATGTTTTTCAGAAGAGGGTAGCAGTGAAATATCTAAGATTGCAAATGTTTCCCATTAGTTGTAATCTTGTTCTTTGCCTAGAAACTTGACCTCACAGCGTCTGCCGATAAATTTATTTTTGCGTAAGCTCTTTTAGAGGTTCCTTCAGGAGGCGAAATGTCACAAGAAACCTTTTATCTCTGTTGCAGGAGATACTTCCTAGATTATCTCCTCGGCTTGGAGTCGAGCTCATCCAAAAGAAAATAGCAGCTGCATTGAAGCAATGAGATGTTTCCAGCAATGTTTTGTTTTGTCTACATTCAGCATATGTAGCACTGAGAAGAGAAGTTTGTTCAATGAGTATCATTCAATGGTTAGTGTACTAATCTCCACCTCAAATGCCAAATAGAATGAGATTCATTCAACATTAAGTTCTTAAAGTCTTTCTACTTCTATCTGCATCACTTTTTTGTTGTAGGCAAAAAGAGGTTTGTGGATATTGATATCAACATATTAATGCCTAAGAGCATCTCCAATACTAAGAATTATTTATGTTGCCTACCTAAAATATACTAAAAATGTATAATTTTTATGTTGGCTAGCCATTTTTTATGCAGCTATTCCAAAACCACAACCCCTTTCCCTGTCTTTGTTTCTATTGCATTCTATCTCATCATATCACATTGTGTTATGCGATATTTGAGAATCACCGTCAATTCCTTGATGTAGGTCCAGGATAATCTTTTGTTCCATAGCCCTGGGACTATTTGCAACTAGCCAATTAAAAATTCTCAGATGTACTAATACTAGCAGTGCATCAAAGATGCAGTCTTCGATTCTCCCGAGACACATTTTGACTAGGTAAAATGCACTAAAAGATACATCAACGCATTGCTTGATGATGCGGCCGATGATGTGACGTATTTTTATTGGTCAAATAAATTTGACTAGCCTTCAATGGTTAGCTAAATTTAGATAGTCAAAAATATGAAATGCAAAATAGCTAAAGGGATAGAGAGTCTACTATTAGAGTACTAAAAATTTGTATTAGCTAACTTTTTAAGCCAATAGTTTTCTGGGAGATGCTCTAATATATGATTTCAGATTTGGTTTTTAGCAAGTAAATTGTTGTGATTGCCAATCTCAAGGCAAATTATTAGATATTTATAAAATACCCTGTAGGTGATGACATGCGGTATTCTTAACAAATAAATAATTGTAACTTATACAATGTGGGTCATCTTTTGTCTCTTAACCATCTAACAAAGACGAATTATCATGTTTGTGTCGTAAAATTTGTCACAACCATATTAGGTGGGAGTACCACGTAAACTTGTCACATAGTACTCCGGAAACACCGAATAATTACTCGAACCTCAATCCTGCTTGACTGCAACTGAAGAAATTCCTTTTCAAGTCCTGTATCTTCTTTTACTTTTCTGCAGAGGAAGACTGGATTTATTTGCAGCAATTCCGGGAGAGAGTTATTGGGTGCTCCGGGGCATTGACTTGTGTTGCCTCAGCTCAAGTGCAATTGGTTCATTGAGTCGGAGGTGTCATTTGGTGTTTCGTGTGGAGCAATGCTCCAGGAGCACCGAATTATTTTCCCAAATCCACATATCAAAATAAGAACATTAAAAAAACTTATAATAGAACATAATGTAAAAAAATACTTTATGTTTTATGTTTGGTTGATTGAAATGATCAGTAAAATGAATTGATAATTTTATTTTTAAAAGTAATTACTATTCTTCTATTTAATGGAACAGGCATTTCAATGCAGATATCAAAGAAATGTCATTCTATTTATGTACAAAATCATTTCAATAACTTGAAAAAAAACAATATTGAACTCCCAGTTGATGGTGGTAAGGGATTTATCAACAATTACATGTGGGTCATTATTTTGTAGGAATAGCAATGTGGCAGGATAGGAACGTGGTATTCTATTTTCATCCCTTATTTTATCGGGATAAAGATGGAGAGAGAAAGTTGATAAAGGGGCGAAGGCAGAGATATATCAAGGATAGTTAGTAAACTTGATGAGTAATTATAAAAGTCAAATATAATATATAGTAAACAAAAGATAATAACTTTTAAATAATTAAATTTAAAAATATTAAAAATAAAAATAGAGTT
>JAULJZ010122177.1:0-11178 GCA_032270985.1 Heliamphora pulchella
CATTTCTCATTTTGTTGATTGAAAGAGAATAAGCGCTATCCATTGAGTAAAGGGAGGGTTTGCTACAGTGATTCAGGAGGTTGGTGGCCCCTTCGAGATTTGCAAGTCCTTGCCGTTGCATGAGTGGTAGCTCACGCTCAAAACTCCTCCAACACGAGTCCTAGTCGTTGCGCTACAATCTGTTTCCCTGCTTCACTTGCGCAATTTGCACTTCTGATTGGTTCCATCCATCCCCGACCCTAATGAATTGAGTATGAAGGGGTCAGTCAAGCAGTTTGGGTTTTTGATCGGTTCCCATTCGCCTGCCCCTCATAATCCATTAGTGGGTGGGGTGGTAAACTTGGGGTGGTAAACTTAGAGGGCGCCTGCCTCCTCTTCAGACGTGTCCTCGACAACCTGGCGGTTGTTCGGTCTCTACTTTTGGGGGCGGGAGTGCTTGGTCGCTAGGCTTTCCTTTTTCTCAACTAATTCGGTTGTGTCAACCCGGAGATTGGTTTAACATTTTGTTATAAGCTGGCTAGACAAAGTTGGATTGAAGGTAAGATAGATTTGAGATTAAGTGGCACAGAACATTCGATCGACCATAGGGCGTATTCTACCCTTACCGAATTCATTCTATTGAAGCGTAACGTAAAAAGCTCCTTCTCATATTGCATTTGTTTGGTTTGGAAGTTCCAAAATGTTGTCTATTGATTTCTAACAAAGGAAAGCCCTCTAAGACTATTCCATTTGATTGATTCAAGTTCCGTGCTGCTCACCACTCCTCGAGGCCAAGGACGGGGTCAAACCGTCATTCTAGGATTTGCAGTCCGATACATTTCCATTATGTTACCCACCCAAACCCGCCACCTCATGTGCCAAAGTAAAACGGTCGTTCTTCCTTCCCTGCTCTCTCTTTTTGTGCATATGCAACAGCGGGTTACTAGAGAAGAGGGGACAACTTCTTTCTCCTTTGCCTTGCTCCATCTTCCTTTTCTAATTTAAAGTAGCAAGCGACTCCACTACTGGTACAGAGGCCAAATAGAAGGTTGGTTCTTCTAGTTGTTCAGGCGAAGAACATCTAGAAGCTATCTCTTGTCTTGTAAGCAACCATGCCTAAGAATCGAATTTTGCTTACCAAAGTGGTCTTACTAAAAGTAAGTAAGCAACCAGTTTTTTTTTTTGAGTAATTAAATGTGATATATTAAAAAGAAAAGAAAACACGAATACAAGGGGCATACCCCAGGCCTTACAAACCACCACCAAAAGTAAAGCCAGAAGCAACAAAAAAAGGCTAATGGTTTAGCCGGAACCAAACAAAACAGTAACGGCTTTAGGCTAAGTCGGAACCAACCATACAAGAAAAAAAACCAACATATGGATGCCTAAACCATAACACCATATGGGAAGGACTAGAAAACCATAACAGAACGCGCACAAACCTGCCCAAACAAAACAGCCCAAACAAGAACAAAACAAGGCAAAAGCCCAAACCAAGACCTGTCATGCTCAAAAACCCGCAGCAGCAAGGAAATGATCAAAAAACAAGCAGAGAGAAACCACAGCAATACAAACAATCGCAATAGCCTACCACCATCAATTTAATAGCCAAAAGTGCAGCAGAAGATCCACAGGACCTAGAACAATAAACAGCTATAAAACAGGCCTGTCGCAACAGTCCCAAACATCAAGCTGAAAACCAAAGCTGAGAGCCAAGTTAAAACCCAACAGATCAAAACCGAAGCTAAGCCAATCCATGCACCATCAACAACCAGCAACCTCAAAAAGAAACCGCAGCAGCAATACCTAGAGCACCAACAACAATAACACAGAGAAATAGATTCCCACTAAAAAAACATCAAAGAACAGAAAGGATGGCAGGCCCCACATCCGCCTACAAACAGGAACAACCAACCTAACACCACATAACAGATGCTATGGACAGCCCCCACATGGCAAATGCTATGGACATCTCCCACATCCGTTCCAAGTGACATGGCTTTTCACTCTTTTTTTCTAAAGAAGGTTGCTCATCCAGCCCAACGGATCCATTGTTTATGCGGCAGTGCAATGCAGCTAAAAAATGTAAGCCCCTTTTTATTAGTGTTTTTTTTTGGTAATTAAAAAAAATTTGGCTAATTACCTTTTTATTAGTTTAGTAAGGTATAGGTTGGGGAAAACTCCAAAACTAGGGTTCAAAAAAACTTACTAACTCTTAGAGAAAAGTTTGAGAAAGTGGCACACCTACTATACCCCTAAACTACAAGCTTGCGCGCAACAGCTTTTCAGCCGTTGTTGCTTGCTGGTTGCAGGCTACAAAATCTCTCTTTCGCTTCTCCTCCCTGTCTCCATTCTGATTGATTCGCATCTTCCTTCGCGCAAGTGCTTGGTTTGCCCCTTGTGTTGCATTTTTGGATCCTTCGCTTCAATCTGCATTTTTCGGATAGTCGGGATCCGACGTTGATTTTCGATTTAAATGTAAGCTCCAGGTTTTGGGTGGCCCATCTGGTTAGTTCAGCTATCACTGCTGGAAGCCCCTGCAGTTGTTCGACTGAACACGTTGGCTCCGTGCTCTATTCGGTCGGAACCCAGTGTGAGAACCCTCTTTTATAGATTCCCTTCACCAAGTCATTGCCAGCAATCAACTCTTATCCCTTGGTGTCAAAGGGCGAGTTCCTTTCTTGTCTTACCCAAAAAAAATTTGGATTCTCATTGGAGAAAGACTCTCCCGCGGAAAGGTTTTACACATAGGGCCAGCTGCTTTCTTTATCTCACTTACCGTTAGTCCGTCTAGCGCCTTTCGGTTGGGGTCCGCCCCGGGGGTTAGACCGCTTGGGTTATATTTTATAGTATCGAAGGCAGTCAACGTGTCAGCCATTCTTCTCCCATTAGACTTGTAAATCCTTTGCTCTCTTCCAGTTCTCTCCCTCTACTTTATTTGACAGGGGCAGAGAATACCACTCTCTATCAATAACAAGAAAAAAGTAGCAATTCATTTTCAAATGATTTAAGCTTGGAAGCAACCTGCTATCTATCGATAGGCGAGAACAGACTGCTATTGGCTGCTTTGCCTATCTATTCTATTATGTATACGTTAAAGGTAGGTAAAGCCTTTTTAGGATCTGTCAGAAGAGGAAGCAGGAAGGCGTTCTACTACCGGTAGAGGAATCCCTTACTTAGAAATATTAGCACACAATGAGGATCACTGATTATTGAATGGCAATGACCAAATACATCTGCAGGCTCGTTCTCCATCTCCAAATGGGTTTGAGAGGATCGTCAGCAGGTTTTGAGGCCTCAACGACTAGTTCAGTAGGAGGAGCAGATCGAGCTATGGCCTCCATAAAGAACAAAAGTCATTAGGAAAAGTGTAAAACACTTTTCTTACCGGCCTAGTAAGGCAACCTATCTTGCATGCTCGATTGAGTTGGCAGAAAGCCCACTAAAAGTCCTTTTCCACCTCCTCGTACTGATATCGAGATCAGGAGTGCTTGAAAAGAGAAAGCTTAGAGGGAGCCACTCGACTTCAAGAAGAGGGGCCTTTCGGTTCCCTTCAGTCAAGTGTTGAGCCTTACTTAAGGAGACACTCGACCATTTGTAAACCGGATAAAGAATACAGGTTTAGATGCTACAAATGAGCCTTCATTCGTTGCTGATGTCAGTTAGTGCTTCGCTTTGAAATCGCCTCCCTTCTTCCTTAGTCTGATGCTAAGATTGCTATTCGAAACAATCTGTTCCAGGGCTTGTGTTATCATTCTGAGTTAAAGAAGCTAGAACCGAGGCAATAAGCATGTGGAGGTGTGCGCTAAATAATGGACTTTAGTTTACTTATTCTTTTTTAATATGGTTTGGAGGTGACTCACTTGAAAGGTTACACGTAGCCTATTCAACCTGAGGACCGTGTCCATTGCTTGGTGTTCTTTCCACGTAAACTTCTACTTCTTGAACTGACCTTTCATGAGGGAACAATATTGATCCTTATTCATCTATATGTAGCTGCCTTTTTGGGGGTTTCTATGGCGGTCTGCTACGATGGAGTCTTTTCATTTGGAGTGGACCTTTCCCTTCCAGGGAAAGCATGAATCCTTGATCCTAGCTAGTTTGATCTCTCGAATTGAGGTTTTCGATTGGATTGATTATAAGTCTACCATACTGTATCGAAAAGAATGCATGTTCATTCAGACATTGAGAAGGAAGGAAATTCTTTCCTAATCCGGTGTCAACACTTGATTGACCCTAGGTAGGTCCTCTCTTTTGGAATTTCATCCACAGAACCAAGAACTGATGGAATTGTTGATGCCACCGCACCGAGAAAGAAGAGTGGAATTAATGATTTGAAAAGGAGAGGTCGGTCTAGCCAATGATTGAGTCCTTTCTTTTGGATCTGCTACTCGACCTGTATTTTGTAACAGGTTTGCCTAGCGCTTCCATCGATAGCTTATACCTGCAGACTTTGAAGCCAATTTCCTCCGCATCCCATTCTTCGATTTCTGATTCATACGCATCTCAAAACCGACCAAGCAAGGGTTAATGCTGTGTAGTCGGAATAGAGTTGCCGTTAACCTTAGGCTAATAGCTAGCCTAAGACAAGAGGCAATAAAGCAAAGCTAGTTCTAGGGCTAGCAACTTCCCTTTGATCAGTAATCTCCCTTCCAGTTATAGAACCATCTTTTCCCAACAGCGACACCATCACTAGTAGCATAAACACGAGTTGCATAAGGGTAGTATAGGCATAGGTGGCAAAGACAGAGGTAGTTTATCGAGTGGAAGCATCAAAGCAAGCAGTTTATTTAGCATCATTAGGGCTTCCAATCAAAGTCAGATTCTCCAATAGCGATCCTTGGTTTGACCCGAGTATGGATCCGTATCTTCATCTGTATCTCCATCTCGATCTTTAACTGCGACTGGCCTTGGAACTCAATGAAAACAAATAGAAATATAATGGTCAAATGCTTTCATTTACTTGGTCAACTGCTGGTGTAGAGATTAGTTGTTCCGCTAAGGAAGATAACTAAGTAGTTTAAAGAGCGCCTGTTGGATTGATTGACGAGCCCTGATACGACAGCGGGCTAAGACAATGTCTTCTTTCATTATTTGGGATAGAGCCATAGCAGCATCCAGCGCAGGGATTCTATCTAATATTGCTCATCTAAAAGGTGCCCCTATGCTTCCTATGTTATCTCTGCCACTCTGCATGTTAGAATATAGGCAGGTGCAGTTGATCGCGTAGCAGATTCTCCAGTTTCAAATCCTTTAGTTGTAGAAGCAGTTGACTTCGTTGACCAAGTAGAAGTCCCTATTAATGGACCTGTTTCGGTTCCAGAGTCGGATCTTGTTGAAGCAAAACAGTAGCAGGATAAGTATAACCCTAGGAGACAAAGAGCCTAGTTTACTACCTTACCTCTCGTTTTTCAAGTTTAAGAGCTCACGGCTGCTTCTCAAGCAAGTAGTTAGCGCAGGGTCTTGTTAGTGCAGGTCCGCTAGGTCATAGCAATTCTCCTCAGTGCGTATAGGCTCTGTGCTAGTTGGACAGTTTCAGTTATGTAGATATTAGTATTTCAATGCGGGTAGCTATGGTACGGCTATGTTAGAAGATATCAGTGCTTCTTTCGAGGAAAAAGTCTAAATAAAGAACAGCGAACCAAAAGAGCTAATCGAGGAGTTCGAGCGGTTACACCTTAAGCCTAAGTCAAGGCGAGTTCCCGTATGCTAAGTACCAAGTGACCTGACCTCATGAGCTGGACTCAAACTAGCACCTCTAGGCAAAAGACAGACCGAGGGACGAGAGCTTTATTTAGAGCTAGGACTTCTAACTCCCTCCTCGCTAGGATAGAGAATATCTTCTTTCTAGATGTAGCTTCTTTACTTCCTTACCTTACTGTTAGTGGTATAAGGACTCCCAGCTTTCTTCTTTGTAGTTAGATGTAGCTACGGTAAGTAGGTTCAGGAGCAAGCTACTTGAAACTTGCTATTTCCTTGTAGTTTTAGAGCAAGGAAGAGTAAAATTTCTTTCCTAGTTTGCTTGTCCCGATTAACCGGACAAACCTGGGGCAAATAACTTATAGGCACAGGCGCGTATTCTGTTGGCCAATTTGTGAAGCCTTGAGATTGTCTTTTGTCAATGACGTAAGTTTGAGGATTCAAACTCCATCTTTTGATAGATCGAACTGCCCATAGTTCGATGAAGACATGCTGCAGTAACTACACCTGCCCTTAGGAATGGAATCCCTTTAGAGGCCTCACAGTATCGACGTCCCAGGCTCAGACAATCGAGCATTTCACAGAAAGAATCAAACGAGACCTGATCTCAACGTTAGCAACTTTCATCGGTGTCTTTGGCTTCTTCCTTCAATCACAAGGGGTGAGGATGGGAGTAGTTGTCCATCCTTCGTTGCTCCTTCCTGAACCCCTTTAAATTTAAAGGAGTGCAATTTTATTTTTTTCTTGCCCCTTCACGTCTTGGCCGGATGGAATTTATCTATCAAGCTCGAAACAATGAGATAGAGCAAGTTAAACTAGATAAAGCCTGAGATCAGTGGTAAAAACAATGGTTAAGGTTGGGAGAGAAGGTTTCCTCTGTCGAACAAATCCTTAAACCCTATACTCAACCCCTCCCTTATTTTCCCTTAGCTCGATTTGCCATTAGCTGAACATTTCGGAATCAATTTGCCTATAAGCTAACCCAGCTTTTTCCTCTCCCTTCCGCTCTATCCGAGCAAGCACCTTTCCTAACGCTATTCCGGGCATGGTTCACCTTCAACGAAATTTCACTTACCCAAGGAATCCCTTCCTTGGTATTTGTATTTGACAGAGACTACAACGTTATAATATAGACTGGAATGTCCACTCCTTTAATAGCTGACTTCGACGTTTTCCATTTCTATTCCTTCCGCTTCTTAATTCTACAGAGTAAGGCTTTTACAGTAAGGCCTTCTCATCTTCATCTCGGTTCTTTGGAACCTTTGCTGTGATCTCAGAGATTCGCTAAATTTCTTTGTTTTCACATTGGCCCCATTCCTAGATGTTGGATCATACCATTGTACCATACCATTTTCTAGCAGACTATCTTTAGAAAATAGTCTGTTATGTTAAGATGATCTGTTTCATACCAGTGAAATAATAACAATTGAAATAGGTTGCAAGAAGGGGTGAGTTGAGTAATAGCAGATGAGGCGGAAGGGCGAAGGGATATCATGGCATGGTATGACAACTACTGTTGGATTGAAGAAAAAGGGTGCTTTTGTTGGCAGATCGAGTGCATTACCCTCCTACTTGGGTAAAGTATTCCGCTTGTTTGCTGTCATGAATTCAGTAGAGTGGCCGGTCGTTGAAAGAAGCAAGCCTATAACCTTAGAAGGTGTGAAGGAAATCCCAGAAAAGTATCAATGCTATCTACAGGCTAAGGGGAAGGGGGTCAATTACAGGTATTCTCGGCTGGTGATTCTTCAATGATTGGTTTTGAGCGTTCACCTAAATATTCATTGGCTAATGGAGTTTCGTTCTCCAAAGAGTGATAGTCTTCTTGTGCGGTGGAATCCATTCAATGTCACTCGAAAACCTCTGAACTTACGTACGATAGGGGGGAGACAGCAGGATTAGACGAACAATGGTTGACAATGGGGCAGGAATCAACGTCTACACCCTTCGAATAAGCCCCTTCAGCCCCTTTCTTTAGCCGGGAGATAAAAGATGTTAGGACCGGCCAACCCTATTATAGAATATAGAATTTCATATCTTATACTTTGCCTAACCTAAAGGCGAGGCAATATTAAACGATTAACGGAGGAAACCCACGGATCACGGCTTTCTCTGGCATGCGAAACTTTGGATGGGTACGATAAACTGTAGTATGAGAGGAATTTCTGGCTTTTTTTCTCGACCGATCCCTCGGGCCGATGCAGTCATGACTGCTATGGGCACCTCTGCTTTAGGGGGTTAATATCTCCCCCATCCAGCTCTGAACCTTTTCGCCAGACTCCTGCGCACACATGCTTTTGGTTGGAAATGCTTTCCTGCCGTCTCTCGTGAGTCACCCCATGCTTCTACGTGCATCTTTCTCGATGTGGGGTAGGGTGAAATCCCCAAAGTAAGCGACCCATATTTGATTTGTTCGCTGGTAACTCTTCTTCTACCGTCTAAGACTGTTGATTAATAGCACCTTAAAGCAGACAAAGACAACAATCGGATATCAACCAAGAAGGGGAGTTAAAGCTGCTCAGACAAAGGTTCTTTTTCGAGCTCGGATTGGGGCAAGAAAAGCAATCCTTTCCAAGGCTGAGGTTGAGAACCTTCCTTCTCTTATGATATGAGAGTGACTCTCTATTGGGTGAATTGAGTGAATCGAATTCTCATTCATCAATTACGAAATTGAAACCAAGGAAGCAATGGATGAGCTAGCGTTAGCCCTTATAGCTAGGTGCCTTTTTCTTATCGTTTAGTTAGGAAAGGCAGTTTCCCCTTTCTCCTGGACTGATGCATGCAAATGCCTTCTTCGAAAGCAAGATAGGTAACTCACTAAGCGGTTCAACTAGCAAGTATTAGTGGATTAAGGAACGAACAAGGAAAAGAGGCTAGTCCTCGTAGCTACAGCCTCTGAGATGCTTAGCTCACTCTATGCCCGCTTTCCCTAAAGTCAGACCTAAGAGCAGGTCCCGCGTCGAATTCTTTTCTTATATTACTAGCAAAAATGAAAAACTATCGGTTACGGAGAATAGGCTTGAGAACGGAAAGAGCAAGAAGGTCAAGTAAGCGATTCAAGCGCTTTCGAGTTGTTTTTTCAACGAAAGAGACTCTAGTGCACTCTTGAGAGTTACAGAATAGCAAGATAGGCGGAATCTGCTTCCAAGTAAGACAACAAGGATCGAACCCCTCTTCGTAGGATGCCCTTTCTTTCTCTTCTAGGGCTATTGAACAGGTTCGCGCTTCGGTTCGGCAGGAAAGCTACTTTGAGCCTTGCGCCGATTCCACTTATGCCTCAGCTCCAGGAAACAATGTTTGACTTGCATTTCGTATTTCTTTATATAGTTATAGAGCTAATAGAAAGCATCTCCTCCCTTCCCTCTAGTGATTGTTATTTTTCTTTTCTTGCTTCTATCCAACCAAAAGATATCTTGAACTTGTGAAGATATCCCTATTATATTGGAAAGAAAGGCGCGGGTAGTAAAGAGTAGGCCTATTCAAGAGAAGCAGCCAGATTGATTCATCAGAATAATAGCTCTAAAAAGAAGGCTATAGGCCCCGAAAACGAGAATGTTAAGATCACAGCAAAAGTAGGGTTTAATCTGCGTTCCAGCGAAGGAAAATTGGCATATCAAGGAATTCTTTCCCGGGTATTGAGTGACTTCGTCAGAATCGAGTGAAGAAAAGGTCTTAGCTTGTGTACTGATGGGAGTACCTATCTTCTTCTTCTCCGGAGACCAATAAAATCAAAGGACGCACCGGTCTTCCTTTCTTCTGCTTTCGAGCATCTTCTTTAGGGCGGCGTTCCTTAAAGAAAGTCTCATGGGTAACCTTCACACTTCACATAAGGGTGTTTTCCCTTTTCCCGAGCCTTTGCTGAAGCTTCTGCGGTTCTCTTTTGAGCCAGCCCCGCGTTTTGTTAGCTGTGGCTAAAGCAAGTAACCCAACAAGGTATCTATCTACTAAGAGAGCTGGGAGTCATGAGCTATAAACGGGTATCTAGGAATCGAAGAGGGAGTGAGGAAAACGACAAGGGTTAGGCTCCCGGGCAATCTGTTGTTAAATCCAAGTGATCAGACAATGTGCAGACGATCTTTTCAGTTATTCCGTATTGATAATAGCTCTCTTTCTGTTAATGAAAAAGACCAGGTTTCGTAGCTATAGCTCGATGTGAGACCCCCCTATATGCTCTTTCTTCGCCCTCTCTCCCTACCAAGCCAAGTGTCAGTAGAGATATCCACCACCTACTAGCTCGAGCTACAAACATCTCCAACGGTGGTCGAAGGGTAGAGCCCAAGTAAGTACTCATGTGCCCAAAGCGAAAAGGGAAAGGCACAATCATTTGAGTAAAGCCTGTAAATGGTCCGCACCTTAAACTAGGAGGAATGATAGAATTGTTGATGTCACCGCACCGAGAGTGGAATTAATGATTTGAAAAGAGGGTTAGGTCTAGCAAAGGATTGAACCATTTTCTTTTTGATCAGCTACTCGACTCGTATTCTGTTACAGGTTACCCTAGTGCTTCCATCGAAAGAAAGAAAAGGTTATACAACACATATCCTACTACCGACATGAAAGGAGGGGTACTCAAATGCTACCCTCTTATCTAGCTGTACTAGCTCGTCCTCCCAAGGAAAGAGAAGCGCTAAGAGTTGAGACAGCAGATAGAAGAGCATTACTTGCTAGCGGAGAAAGAGAAGCGCTAAGAGTTTAGACCCTTTCTGACAGAGGGTTATTGAATTCAAGGAGTACGAATTGGCTTAACTACTTCTTCTGCTAATCTTTCACTTTCCAAATTCCTTATTCTATTGTTGGAAGTGCTAACCAAGTCGATATTTCACTTTCAAAGAATAGGGCTTACACGACTAGCCGAAAGGAAAAGAAAGAATGGTCTTTGCTTAAATAAGCAAGAGTGTCAAGGCAAGGGAAGGGCCAGAGGAGCTAGTTAAAGACAGAAGGCTATTCGTGGACCCAGTATACGTACCCTATTAAAGATCTCATTAGGGAAGGGTAACTCTTTTAACAAGGAAGGATTACGTGGACGAAGGAAGGCTAGCCTATTACACCGGAATGTTTAGCCGAAGCTACTATCCGAGCAGACCTTTCTCTTACTTGCATGGAATTAGTAAGAGAGGCTCATTTAATGAGCTGGAGCCTAATATATATATCTATCCTACATTAACCGGAATACCGGGATACTAGGCTAGAAGAGAGCTACTAGCTACTACCGGACTAGTTAACGGCTTAGTGAATAACGACTGGAAAGAACAAGAGCAACTCTTATCTTTCCTTCTCCTCTAGAACCTAAGCTTGAGAGATCTTATTTGATAGAATGACGCCTAGCTTGTGAAAAACCTTAGGAACATCCAGTAAATAAGGAATAACCAACAACGTCACGCAATAACTAACAGAGGAAAGCAGATAAGCAGCAGAAGATAGCTTAAAGCTGGTGAGACAATGGGGAGGAAGTCCTTCTCTAACAACACCAGCCTTTACCTAGAAGACTCCTCTCTTCATACA
>JAULJZ010122188.1:0-11178 GCA_032270985.1 Heliamphora pulchella
AATTGTTTAGTTATTAATCTCTTCACATTCACACTAAGCACATTACCTTTCTCTTTAATTAATTCATCAAATTAGTGTTAACATGATTTAACGATACGACTAAATAATGTCGTTATTGTTATGATAGAAGCACTTACATAAAAATAGTTGTAATTGTCAATATTACACATTTAATTCTAGCATTTCATTTCTACGCTTTTCTTTTCTTTTTATGCTAATTTAATGATATAGTATTATTTACTTTCCTTTTCTTTTAATTAGTCTAATTTCCTTTTATCAGCATTTCATTTTATTTCATTTCTCGCTCCATTATAATTCTTAGTTTTCATTAATAGCCACGTAATTTTCTTCCTTAGCATTTATTTTCTTATAATATTAATATTCATAGAAATCTATTTTCCACTTTCTTTTTCTATAATCTTATTTTCTATTTATGGCACTTTTCTTTTTATTTTTGTTAAAACTTAAAAATCACAAAAAACTTCTTAAACTAGCTTTCGTCTTTTAAGTGTTATCTTCTTTTGATTTTCTTTTGTTTCTTCTAAAGCATAAAATGTAAATAGTTTAGTAATATTTTCTAACATATTTTTTTATTTTAGCATAATTTTTCTTTTGGAAAGTTTTTGTTCTCATTTAAATCTTTTTGTTATAAAACTCTTATTTTAAATTTCTTTGTCAGTAAGTTTTCTTTTTAATGTAGGAATTTCACATGCTTTTGTTTTGGTCATGCTTATGATAATTTATGCATGCTAATATTATGCTTTAAATAGTTTAGCTTATTTTGTAGCAAATTCATGTTTAGGTAATTTTAACAATTTCTACCATATTTTTATTCTTTTATTTAAATCATGATAGTTAGCTTATTTTTGTGAATATTGCATGTGGGAATGTTCCATGTATCCTTTAGTTAGAAATTGCATGCCTTAGGAGTTAAGATTTTACACTTTTTTATTTGTTTTGATTTGGAGTGTTATGTACATATATTATGCATTTTTTATACTTGATTTTGGATGTTCTCTCATTGCCTCCATTTTTTTTAATTGCATGCATTTGAGAAATTCTACTAAAGAACCAATGATGATTAGTAGAGGCCAACCTTACGGTTGGGCGAACGGGGTACCTAACACCTTCTCCGATTCGTACCTTAGCCTCCGAACCCTTTTTCTTTGGTTTCCATTTTAAAAGATCAGTAGCTATTTTGTTTTTTTAGTTTTTCTTAAAAAAACTAAGTGGCGACTCTATTGTAAATAAAAATGGGTTTTCAAAATTTGGCTTTCAAGGTGTTAAAATATTTTTGTAAATATTTTTGAATTCTCCTATTTTTGACCCCTAAATTTCAACGCCACAGTATTTTCTAACGACTCTGCTGGGGAGTAATTTTCAAAATCAAATAAGAGGGCTAGACTTGAAAATATCATTAGTTCTTAATAAAATTTCTCACTTGCATTTTCGCATGCATATGCATTTGTTCTCCAACCCACTGCCTGGTCAACCCGATACCCTGAACGTTAATCCGTTTCGGGGATTGTTGGTAAGCCGGACAACCCTTGCTGACTATACGCTATCATAGGTGCAGTAAAAGAGTTCGGGCGTACTATTTGACCATGTCCCGCACCACTCCAGGCATGGGAGGTATATACCCGGCTCTATTCAGAAGGTACCCTGTTCAAATTGACCAAAATCAGCCTTTTGCATATAGTGAACTTAGAACCCCCCCAATTAGGTGCTGCTAACCCTAATAGGATTATGTGTTTTTTTTTATTGTATGTTTTGATTGTATATTGTTGGGATCGTTTGTTCGGATTAGGCTAGTTCTTTTCCCGAATTCGGCCTGGATTTTCTGTAATCCTTTGAATAGATTAGTTTTTCGCCTTCGGGTTCTTACCCAGATTTTGTCCTTCATCCTGATCAATTTATCACGCCGTAGTTCTCTTCCCGGGGTCATGCCGGTGTTTCGTTTGGACCTTTAAGTTTATTTCTCCCCTTTCGGGTTCTGCACGGGTTGTTAGTTCTATATCCCGTTTTCTTTAGTCTAGGCCTGCTTTCTTCAAGCCCCTCTTTCTTTCGACTTGTGTGATAAAAGCATTGTTTTTCTACCGTTATGCTGCCATAGGTCGAACCAGTCTCTTGAGGATTAGAATAGTCTTCTTGTCGGAACGCCGTCCGCTTAAGATAAAACCTTTCCTCTAGAGCTTAGTTGATCTATCCCCTTTGGTTCTCATCCGGGGTATTCGGATGTTCAGTTGTTATGCTGGCAGTATGGGCCCGACAGGGGCATTATTTCAGTTTTAGCTGTTTTGGGGTATCTGAGGTATTTGCTGTCTATTGTCTGAAACTGGTTATTCTACTTGCGAAATTTAGGTTTTTCTGTGGGATACCATTGATCTGGAAAGAATACAGTTGACAAGAGTTTGGGTAAGATCAGAATTAGGCAGACTTCGTAGAGTATCTGAATCGACTAACATAGCAGAGAATGAAGTTAATTTGACAGTCCTGATGAGGGCTATTACCGAGATACAGCGACTTGTGGAGTAGCAGACCCAAGCTCAAACTCAATGTCAGGCACAGATACAAGCAATTCAGGCCCGTATGCTCGGTGTAAATGGGCAGCCAAATAACGCGAATGAGAATACTGAAGATTTTTGGGATGACAATCAGGGATCAAAAATACCACAAGTCGTGGTACCACCGCGGGTTCCCCGCCCAATTGTAGTAGAAGAGGAGAACACTGCCCAGTCTAGGGAATCTGCGCTGGCAGAAAAGATCGACCGGATGGAAAAGGTGTTGAAGAAAGCCAAATGAGTTGAGAAATATATGCTCGACGTAGGGGGGCTCTGCCTGTTACCAGATGCCAAATTGCCAGAAAAATTTAAGATGCCGGACATGGAAAAATTTGACAGAACTGGAGATCCCAGAATTTATCTCCGAATGTATGTTGGTACCCTGTCACCAATGGGGATTGACGACCAATTGAAGCTCAGCTCTTTCACCAATCTCTGTCTAGGGCAGCCCAGAAATGGTTCCTCTCCTTTGATGTAGCTAAAACCAGAACATGGGAAGACATTGCAACAGTTTTCATCAACCAGTATAGTTACAATGTCCAACTGGACGTTACTACTCGAGAGCTTGAGACAACCCGGCAAGAGAATCGAGAATCTTTTGTCGAATTTTTGACCCGTTGGCGGGGTAAAGCTACAAAGATGACAAACAGGCCCTCTGAAAAGGAGCAAGCCCATATCGTAGTAAAGAATCTGTAACCCCCCTGAAACACTATCTGATTACACAGTCGCTCTCCACATTCGAGTAGTTATTTGACGCCAGGATTCAGATAGAAGTCGCAATCCAATCCGGTGACATTAAGAAAATAGAACCTGACTAGTCAGAAACCACCACGAAGGACTTTCCCCGCAACCAACCAAAATCCATAGGCTGCTCACTCAGGCGAGGTAGACCTTTTAAATCCTTTTTCTTCCACCCATCCAGCAAACAGCTTTCAGTAGTCAGACAATGGCCAACAGCAACAAAAGCCGAGGAGGGTCTTCACTCCCCTTAATATTTCTTTATCCACCGCCCTGAATCGACTCGTTGAGAAGGGGCTCATCAAGCCATTGGACCCCATGCCTGTTCCTGATCCATTTCCTCCGAGGTACAATACCTCCCAATACTGTGCCTTCCACCAAGGCCATGGGCACTTAACCGACAAGTGTATGAGGCTCCGTCATGAGATCTAGAATCTCATTGACAACAAAGTGATTCCTCCTCCGTCAGCAACCTCAATGCCGAACGTTACTACTAACCCATTGCCAAATCATGCTAGGCAGGCTGGGGTCAATTGTGTGACTTTATGACAGTCTGAAGACCCGAGTCAATTTATTTGTTCAGAACACCTACCGCGCCCGTCTGTTCCATCTATCGAGGATTCGATAAGTTGTTCATTCATGATGATTAGAGGCAACCGAGATAGAATGGAAGAATGGAATGATGATGCCTGGGAATGGTATCGACTGATGATCCAAACCTACCAACAAGAGGAAGAGCGCAATGAAGCGGATGACTGGCCATTGGATTATCTGACTCGACCTTATGGGTTTGGCCATGCACTTGATGGAATCACCCTTCCCTGACTTTTTGAGGAAGAAGTACACATTGACGACATGCAATCTTATTGGCTGGTCAGGGTTGTGTTGAAATCTGATGGGACCGAATGGACTGATTTTTGGCCCGCTCGTGAACAACAAGTGAATTTTATTGAAGAGGATATCTAGAAAGAAATCGATTACACGTGGGCTGTTGAAGATGACAAGGAAAGACAAGAAAGGGCCGCCGTGAGTGACCTAAATGATTTATGGGCGTTTGAAAGCCCTCCGTACTTAAACAAAGTGAGACAGACTGATAATGTCATGCCCGATTTATGGACGCTAAAGATGGCGTGGAGCACCTTACCCGAAGTGGAAGACATTTTAAGCCATCTCAGTTAGAGAGAGGACAGCCGAGTGGAAAAGAGAAAGAAACAGAGCAAGAACAGAAGGATGATGCCGTATTGAGACAGTTGAAAAAGACACAGGCCAACATCAGTATTTGGGGCTTGTTGATGGCTTCGCACAAGCATAAACAAGCTATTTTGAAAGTGTTGAATAAGGCTAGTGTCCCGATAGATGCAACCCCCGAGCAGCTTATTGGACTTATTCTGCCAGCCGCCAAACCAAAAGTTATTTCCTTTTCTGATAAAGATTTTCCCGCTGAAGGAAAGAGTCACAACAAGCAGCTCCACATCACTGTCAATGAGTTCGCCTTAACTGTTTGCCCATTGAGAACAGCCGTCTGCTTAGGGATGAGGCCAGACCAGCTCACTCCCTACAATCAAGGAGTGCGAGCATATGACATCACAAGAAGGGATGTATTAGGATTGGTGTCGTTTGCCATTTTAGTGGACCCACTGGAGACGTCAGTTAAGTATCACGTGCTAGACGTACCGGCTTCCTTCAATCTGCTACTGGGCAGGCCATGGCTACATGACCCGAATGTTCAGGCAGTGCCGTCCACCCTTCACCAAAAATTAAAATTGATAAAGAACGGGACAGTGCTAACAATCCATGGAGAGAACAGTATTCATCCCCCGAAGGGAGGAGAGGGCACAACTCTGCTAGAAGTTCAGAACAGTGAAGACGATGTGTTGCTTAGTGGTTTTCAGTTTGATGAAGCTAGGGCTGTTCAGACACTAATGAATGAGGAAGAAAGATATGCCAGCCCACAAGCTTTAATGATGATGAGGAAAATATCCTTCTTCCCTGGCATGGGATTAGGGCGTAAACAGCAAGGTATCTCGGAACCCATTCGGGTTTAGCCCACTTCAATCGTTTTGGTCTAGGATATAAAAAAACGGAAGAAGATCTGGAAGGGCCTAGAAGGGGTCGAAAGGCCAATTATTCCGGGACACTCAATGGATACTTCATCAAGGAAGGGAAAGACTTCCTGTATTGTAGCTTTCTCGAGCCATGGATCGACGAGGAGACTAATCAAAAGTTCCCTGGGTTAGAGATCTTTTTCAGCCACCAGTTGTCTGACATAGAGGAGGAAGAAACAGTGGAAGGAGAAAAGGAAGAAAAGAAGGTTCGGAAAGAAGATTGGGCTGACAAACTCAACGGTACCGACCTGGAAATTCTTTTCAACGAGAAGATGACTCAGCTGCGTATAAACGAATCAGACTGCTTCATGATGGGCTTCAGCACACTGGCAGATTGCACCAAGCTCAATGTCGACGCGGCCACTAAGGAAGTAAAGAATTGGTCCATCGAGTCTTCTGACGCGCAGGTCGTATATCCTGAGTCCAAGTTTGAGTCGGAGTATGTAATCGAGGACACGTCTGTTAGTGCTCCTCTCCCTGCTTTCACCATTGAGTTTGTAATTTCCACTATTCTTAATGAAATGAACGAAGTTTTCGATTACTCTGCCTTGTTTGATTTATTTCATATGCCTTCCGATGATTTTGAATTCGACGGGAATATCCCCGAAAAAATAAAATTTTTAATAAAAATAGAAGAAGAAATGTGTGCCCAACCAATAATTGAAGAAATTTTGTCAATAAATCTTTGTAATGAAAATAATCCACAAAATGTTCAAATTGGTTCTTCTTTATCCTTAGCTGAACAAGAACAATTAATAACTTTATTAAAAGAATTCAAAGATGTGTTTGCATGGTCTTATGAGGATATGTCCGGAATTGATCCCGACATCGTCCAGCACCATATCCCTCTATACCCCGATGCTAAACCGGTCAAACAAAAATTAAGACGCATCCGACCAGAATGGGCCCTGAAAATCAAAGAAGAAGTTGCTAAACAGATCAACGTTGGATTCCTAATGGTAACTGAGTATCCGAAGTGGTTAGCCAATATAGTGCCAGTTTTAAAGAAGGACGGTCGTATCCGGGTCTGCGTGGATTTTTGGGATCTCAACAAGGCTAGCCCAATAGATGATTTTTCGTTGCCACACATCGACGTCTTGGTAGACAGTACAGCGGGGCATGCTTTGCTATCATTCATGGACGATTTTTTTGGGTACAACCAAATTCTGATGGGTCCCGAAGATAGAGAAAAGACGACATTCACCACGCCCTAGGGCACCTATTGTTATCGTGTGATGCCATTCGGTCTAAAGAATACAGGGGCAACCTATGAAAGGGCTGCCACTACTTTACTACATGACATGATACACAAGGAGGTTGAAGTGTACGTGGATGATATGATAGTCAAGTCTAAAGATCGAGATAGCCACATCGTAGCACTGCAAAAGTTCTTTGAAAGAATTCAAAAGTACAAGATGTGGCTCAACCCGCAAAAGTGTGCCTTCGGAGTCACTGCCGGAAAGATGCTCGGATTCATGATCACTCAAAGAGGCATTGAAGTTGATCCTTCAAAGAATAAGGCGATCTTGGAAATGCCTCCTCCAAGGACCGAGCGAGAAGTTAGGGGTTTTCTGGGGAAGATCCAATTTATCAGCCGCTTCATCGCAAAATTGATAACTACTTGTGAGCCGTTTTTTTGTCTATTGAAGAAAGGAGTTGAATTTGAATGGGATCAGAAATGCCAAGATGCCTTTGATGCCGTACGACAGTACCTACAAAATTCTCATGTTCTAGCTCCTCCCGAACCTGACAGGCTGCTAATCCTCTATTTGTCAGTCACTGATTCAGCTAAGGGATGCATGCTTGCACAAGAAGGTGAAACTGGAGTCAAAAAATCCGTCTACTACTTAAGCAAAAAGATGACCGGATCAGAAATACGATACACGTCGTTGGGGAAGACGTGTTGGGCCTTGGTTTGGGCTTCCCGAAAACTAAGGCACTACATGTTATCTTTCACAGTAAACAACATCTCTCAGATGGACCCGTTGAAGTATCTGTTTGAAAAACCAGCACTAATAGGAAGGCTGACCTGATGGTTGCTGCTATTATCCGAGTTTGATTTCCAATATGTCACCCGAAAGTCAGTCAAGGGCAGAGCAGTGGCAGAATTTCTGGCCGACCAACCAGTTGAAGGGGATGAAGACACGGAATTCCAGTTTCCCGACGAACAGCTAATGAAAGTTGGGGATGATAAATGGACTCTATATTTTGATGGCACGTCCAATCAATATGGCTATGGAATAGGAGTCCTTATTGTCACCCCCGATGATTCACTTGTTCCGTTGTCTCTAAAACTCAATTTTGAAGTCATCAACAATCAGGCTGAGTATGAAGTATGTTTAGCGGGATTGGAGGCAGCCTTAGAATTAGGGGTAAGAAAATTGGAAGTCATTGGAGACTCAACACTGGTAGTTTCGCAAGCAAGAGGAGAATGGAAGGTCAGGGATCTAACCTTAATTCTCTACCTTAATTCTCATTGGAGTCCTTATTTTTCACTAAGTTTTTTTCTTTTTCTCTCTAACTTCTCGGGGGACGGGGGCACGATTTTCAACGATCCAACAGCGGATCCTTGCTTTTGGCATGGTGGGCTACGCGTTCATCCGAACGGAATTTCATTCCGGCAAAACTCGATTTTGCACGTGGTTCGAGCCGTTGAGTTTTTAACTCACTGAGGTAGGATTCTAGACTCTCATGTCTTATAAGGGTGTTACGTGTAATCGGGTGTGTTTTTAATGGTTAGATTGATGTAGATCTGAGTTTGTTTCAAGTTGGATTTTTAGGTTTAAAAATCGTTTTTGGCGATTTCGATGGATGGAATCGGGTGTCGGGTTTTTCTTTCGTGGTTTTGGTGTTAGGCTTGGGCGTGTGGATGTCCGAGGGTGTTGGATGGGTGTTTGGAGGCGTTAGTTCGAGGTTTGGAGAGCTAAACCCGTAGTTCAGAACCTGTTTCCACCTCAGCCCAGTCGACTGGACCGTGGGGTCAGTCGACTGGAGCATAGGTTCTTGAGGTTCAGTCGACTGGAGTCGACCATGGGGTCAGTCGACTGGAGCCTGGGTTCTTGAGGTTCAGTCGACTGGACCGTGGGATCAGTCGACTGGACAATGATTTTTGGGAGTTTTTGGCGAGATTCTAGTGTGTTGTTTGGGTCACCTGGGGGTTGGGGTCACCTGGGTAGGTCGTTTTGTTTGGGTCACCTGGGCAGTTTTGTGTTTGTGGTTTGGTGGTTTGGTTCTTGGTTTCCGATTGAGTTTCGATGGTATTCAATTAATTAGTTATGGGATTAATTAATTGAAATACTATTGGATTCTTTTCGGGGATCGGTTGGTCGGGTTGTGGCTTCGGGGGTCGTGTCGTGGCCTCGGGTGTTTGTATAGCTGCCGTCCTCGGGGTTGACGTGCATAGTTGGTTGTGGGTGTGATGCAAAGTTAGGTGCGTGGTGTTGTTCTTCGTTGGATATGGAGCGTGTTTACGTGCTTAGACTCATGGCACCTTTGGGGAAAAGGTGGTGTTTTGTGACCTCGTGGTTTGAGGGGTTTAGCGTTGGCTTTCGGGTTAGGCTTGGTTTTGTGGGTGTTGGTTGTTCATGTGAGTAGATGTTGGGTTATATAGCGGGTGGCGTCATGGTGTATTGTTATACCTGGTTATGTGCATTTATAACTGTTTATTGATGCATGGATTATGTAAGTGGATTACATGATTTTGGTATCGTTACGTGTAACGTGGTTTATGCTTTAAAACGTAGAGTTTTATAGGCATGTATGTGTGGATTATGAGGAACAGATGCATGTGATGCATATTGCATGAGTTGCAAGTGTTGTGTGAGTCGCGTGTGTAGCATGTGATGTGGTTTGTGAAATGTAGTGATAGTACGTGATTTTATGCATTTAAATCCTGGTTAGGTTTATGCATAGGTGTATGGAATGGGATAGGTGAACATGTGGTTCTATGAATGTTAGCTCTGGTTGACAAAGTTTTCGGTGGGGCTACGGTCCCTCGGCGTGAGGCCGAGAAGATATATTGGGTTGAGGCTACGGTCCCTAGGCGAGAGGCCGAGCAGATTACGTTGGGACTATGGTCCTTCGGCGAGAGGCCGAGAAGAAGCGTTGAGGCTACGGTCCCTCGGCGTGAGGCTAAGAAGAGGTATTCGGTGGGGCTACGGTCCCTCGGCGTGAGGCCGAGAAGAATGCATTGGCGGGGCTGCGGTCCCTCGGGTTCAGTCCGAGAAGTTACATGGATTGCATGAACTGCATTGTGAGCCGGATAGACCAATTTTCAAATTGTTTTTAAGAGTCGTATGAATCGCGATCTAAAAACCGTTTTTAAACTATTTTCAAGGCTCTTGTGAGTGAGTCAAATGGTGGTTTGTATTCTCGCTTTCCCGTTGCATGTGAAAACTCTTTTAAAGGCTTGAAAAAGAGTTTAAAACTGTACCTCGTTTTTCTAGCATGTTTAGCTTATATTGCATGTGTTATCTAGTATCTGCTGAGCCTTGGCTCACGATGTGGGATTTGAAATGTTTTTCAGGTACCGGTCACGCAGGTTGATCCGGGGTTGGCTGGAGAGGTGGAAGAGCTATAGTCTTCCTTTTTGTTCTTTTTGTTTCATGTTTGTTATAACATGTTTTCCGGCGTTGGGGCCGTGTAATGTAAGCCATTGAGCAATTACATACAATGCATGTATGTTTTATATTGAAAGTGTATTCTCGGGTTGGTTGTTTGTGGGTGCTTCACATGACCTGGAGTTTGGGGCGCGACATGTGAAATACTCCAATAGTTATAAAAAAAACATTTCCGAATAATTCATATCATACATAGATTTCACAATTAATTTTTGGGGAAGGGTATTTTCAAAAAATACATAGCATGCAAACCACTCACCTGTAGTCCAAAAAAATATATGAATTAATCGTCACCCTGAATTATATAAACATAAAAGCTTAATATTAATTAACACTAAACTCAAATGTTATTTAAATACTATGCGAACCCCATTAAGAATCCCTTCATACTATTATTTATTATTTATTATTTTTTTCTAAGAATTTTCTACTTTCTATCATTTAGTTATTTTATCTCAATCTTTTGGTTAATGTTTCCTTTTTCCTCTAAAATTCTAAGTTTTAATTATCTATAATTTTAATATGATTTATCTTTTTATATGTTTTATTTTATTTAATTTTAATAAATAATTATTTAAAAAGGATGTACTTAGTTTTAAATAATAAATAGTTATTTTAAAATAATTATTTAAAATAAACTCAGTGAAGACACATATACAAAAAGGATGTACTCAGTTTTGATTTGCTGCTAGAAAGAAGACAAACAAGGTCGTGTATTGTTGAAATCCTCTTCAGTATAGCTTTCTTTCTAAAGCAAATGGTTATTTACTCATCTGAAAATGTCGTGCTCTACAGAATGTTTCAACATGCCATCCGTTCTCACCATTGTCTCTGCATAACTGCGTTCAACTATTTGGTCATTTTAATTAATTTATTTATTTTCCTATTTAACTTCTTGTTCATGTTTTAACACTTTTGATTAAGAAGAAAATTTTCAATTTTGCTCAATCTTGCTGCGGCGATTATGAGTTTGTTTGGGTCAATATAACAGAAAGCTGCTAATCTCAGAGTTAATGTGGCTGTATGCCTAACTCCATTGATAAATAAAACTTGAATTTAACAACTTTCAAAGATAAGTAATAAGTTTGCTCATAATAGAGGGAGGATACATGCCTAATATAAATTTAGGTCTTTCTCTATGTAGACCATAGAGAA
>JAULJZ010122199.1:0-11178 GCA_032270985.1 Heliamphora pulchella
GCACTATAGGTTAAAACAAGACAAATTTTTATCGACGAGAGAATAAACTGTTGATGTTTTGTTACCACCCCCATTTGACACAACTAAAACAACTTTTAAAACACGGGATGTTTAAAAATATCAACCCTCATGGTTTCACAACTGAGATTTCAAATGCAATTTTCCTTATTGGGTTAAAACTTATTTGCACGCTTGTAATTTATTTGATTTTGAATGATCTACAACTAACACTAGGATGTAAAGCTGGACTAAGAACATCCAATCCAACTTCATGACATCCTAGGTTGAAACCAAAGACTCCTTAACTTTCCTCCATATGTTTCATTTTAGGTTTTGTATTAAATCCAAAAGTAGATGAGATTTGTTTTCCCACCACGTTTGTGAAAAAATAGCTCCACAACTTCCTTATTTCTTTTGTTTTGATTAAAATTTGCACCTTTTTTGTAACATGGATAAATCAAAGTATGTGGCCAAAATGTTCTGAAAAAAAAAAAAAAAAGAATTGTCTTAGTAACTTGGTTTAATCATGATTTTTTCAAAGGAAAAGAAAAACATAGGGAGGTGGGTATTAAATTTTCTGATAACCCTTAGGAGGGGAAACCCATAGAATTTGTTAACAAATACATAATATTTACAAGATTTTCTTCCCAAAACTTTGGAATGGTAGTCGCCCCCACCAGCCCCATCTTTGGGTCCATCCCAGCACATCCACGTATACGATACATGCATGTACAATACATGTACATGTACATGCACATCAATGTATATGACATGTACATATACTGAAGGTTAGTCACACACATTCTACACACAACAAAGTAGCAAAACATTTTGCAAACAAGTCAAAAAATGGAAAAGTGTCATCATTGGTAGTGTTACTTGAATAGTAATGTGATTTGGAATAGCATGCACAAAACACCTAAAGTTACAACAACTTTTCCTTTGTTCCATATTTATTTATGCTATAAAAGCTTGCGGCAACCACTCTCAACCTCAATTATTATCATCTCAAGCATAAATGTCAAATCGTGAATTGTTTTGCCAAAAAATTGAATCGTGAATCGTTTTGCCAAAATAATGAATTGTGAATCGTAACAAATTGTGAATCGTAAGATTCACTTCATTTTATAATTTTTCCTGATGTACAATGATACTTATGTATATATTTATAAAATCTACCTAATTTCTTCATTTTTGTTTAATTGATAGCAATCTTTGTCCTTGATCAAAAAAAACAGGATAGCAATGATTGTACGCTTGGAACTTTTTGCGAATAAAATTGTACACTTATACTTGGTTATAGATTATAGATTATAATAAAATTTATATATGTGGCGATACACACACACACACACATATATATATATATATATATATATATATGTATATATATATGCAACACAAGACATATCTAAACCGACTTTCACAAGCCCTAACAAGCTAACTCATGCAATCCATGCACTACGCCCAACACACTATGAGCAACACACCCAACACATATCTCTCCAGGACCTCGTTTCTGTTCTTAAAACTATGTATATCATCCTAACAGATATCATGCCACAGTTAAGGAAAAATAATAAAAACACAGAAAAAGGTAACAACTATAGACTCTTGCCCATTAACCTAGTCACCACTAAAGGCCTGCTCGATTATGACAAGTTCTATACGGAGTTACGACAACGTAAATAATGTCATTCACAGAGGCAACCGATTTAGTTTTTGGGTTCACAACCCGAGGGCCCTAAGCACCCGCCAACCCTGCATCGTCAAGACCGCGTTCCCGCCCTTCAGATACCCAAATGCACACACATAAAACAAGGATCTTCTTGGGCTTTCACCGAAGGACCACAGCCCCAACTAACATTTCTCGGGCTTTCACCGAAGGACCATAGCCCCAACTAACATTTCTCGGGCTTTCACCTAACATTTCTCGAACTTTCACCGAAGGACCACCGTCCCAACTAACATAACACTTGCAACTCATGCAACTTGCACCACATGCATCCGCTCCTCAGAGCCCACATATACGTGCCTATAAAACTATGAGTTTTAGAGCATAAACCATGTAATTCCCTTACATAATCCGTACAAAAATAAACTAAAGTTATAAATGCACATAACTAGAGTTATAAGCGCACATAGCCATATATAACTTCACATCATGACGCCACCCGCCATATAACCAGACACGACATCACATGCCATGCACCCGTCATCTATTTACTTAAACGACCCATCCACACACTGAGACAACCAACCATAAAACTAAGCCAAGCCTGGAGGCCAACACCAAAACCATAAAACCCCAATTTTCACAAACTAACGTCTTTTTCCAAAAGAACCACGCGTCCTAAACATGCTTAACACGGCCATCGCAAATTCACGTCGACCACACGCGCCCAACACAAACCCGGCGTTGAATAAAAACCACGCACCTAACCGTGCACCAACACCCACATCTAAGCATGCACATCACCTGAGGACGGCACTTAAACAAACACCTGAGGCCACTACGCGACCCTCGAAACCACAACATGATCAACTGAACCCGAAAACCCAACCACCAAACCACAAACACACAAACCAGCACCTCGGTCGACTAGACTATAAGGGCCCGGTACGTGTTTATTTCGTGCTTTCATGTTTTCGGTCAAGTGAGGAGACATAATTAAATTTGAACGTGGATGTTATAAAATTTTGTTCACTAACAGTTAACTTACTGATATGTGAAAGCGTAATTGAGATACATGGTGATAAATGACAATAATTTGTGGTTAAGCATAACTTATTAATTCAAATTCTTAGAATATGGGATGAAAATTAAGTTGTAAATGTGGAATTAAATTATGAAGTTAATGGAATTAAATTAGAGTGGAAAATAGGTCACGAGAGCTAAAATTAGAAAGAAAAAAGTCGAAACAATGAGAGGCAAGCCAAACATGGCCTATAGGCCATTCTAGAAGAGTGGAGAGAGAGAGAGAGAAAGATAAAGGAGAGCAACGGCCCTCACCCCTTCCACGCCAAACACCTTCTTCCCTTCTTCTCTTCTTCTCTTCTTCTCTTCTCTGCTTCTTTGCTTCATGGGAGAATCTATCAAAATTCATTAACCCTAGCCTTCCTCCCTCAAAATTTGAGAAGTTTGGAACTAAATTGAGAGCTAACAATGGAGGAGAAAAGCTTTAATCCACAAGAGAAGCAACCAAAGATGGAAATCAAGCTTTGGAGCAAGGAAATGAAAGATTGAGCATCAAGGAGCAAACCAAGGAGGCAACCGAAACCCTAGGAGGAAGAAAGTGGTGGAATCTCAAGGCTTTGAGCTAATTGAGGTAGGATTTAGATTTTCTTGTATGTTTTGATTTGATTTGGGTTGATACTTTGATTTATGAGTAAAAATTTAGTGGATTTCATGCATGAGTTGAACATTGACGGGTGTGTGTGAGAGTTACGCTGAGTTTTTAAGAAAATTTGGAGTTTTGGGTAATGGTTAGCAATGAAATAGTTTGTTGTGTAAAAAGGAAGTTTAAATTACTTAACATTCCATATTTTTGCATAAATTTGGGTTTAGATCGATTTTGGCTTCAAAATCTAGTAAAAACTCAATTTTCGACGTAGGACCACCCGAGGGACCGCTCAAGCAGTCTTACTTATTTTCTTTTTTTTTTCTCTAGTATAATATTCTTTTCCTAGCATTTTATTCCTTTTTTTATTTATTTAATATTCTAGTATCTAATTTTTTCATTTAGTTTAAATTTTATTTCAATAGCATTTTATTTTCTTGCACTAATTATTTCATTTCATTTTCTTGTATTAACATTTTTTTTTTTTTAGTTTTTCTTTTATTAATGTAATTTTTTTTATTATTATTAGCTTTAGTTTCTTCATAAAATTCTATTTAGCATTTCTTTTCTCATAGTATTAGTACTTATAAAATTCTATTTTTATTTTTTTTATAGTTTTATTTTCTTGTATCCTTCTTCTCTATTTTTATAAAACTCAAAAATCACGAAAAGACTTTTAAACTAATTTTCATCTTTAAGTAGTTCATAATTTTCTCTCTTAAAAATATTCCATTATTCTTTTCTTTTTTTCTATTTTCTTATCTTTTAAATGTTAATAGCTAAATCTTCTTAATTTATTTCTCATAATATTTTTCTTTCCTTCTATTAACAACAAAAAATACAAAAAATAATGAAGATATCTTTAATTGTTCTTTTATTCTTATTATTTTCATCTTTTATGTAAATAATTAGATTTTCGTCTTAATAGTATTTTCTACCCTTCACATCTTGTCAAATCCTTTTCTTTTCGCATATGCCGACTTTCGCTTCTGTTCAATTATCAAGGGCGTCATTTGGACTCCGGGCGGTATGTCAATCATGGATGCTAGAGTGGCCAGTGCATCGGCGAACTTGTTCTGCAGTCTTGGTACATGGGTGAAGATCACCAATTCAAAGCACAGTATCAACTTCTCTAGTTCTTGATGATAGAGAATTAAGGTTAAGTCTCTAACTTTCCATTCCCCTCTTGCATGTGAAACCACTAGCGCTGAGTCTCCGATGACGTCTAGCTTCCTTGCCCCTAATTCTAAGGCTGCTTCCAATCCGGCTAAACATGCTTTGTACTCAGCCTAATTGTTGGTGACTTCAAAATTGAGCTTTAATGATAAGGGGACATGCGATTCGTCGGGAGTGACAAGGAGGACTCCTATTCCATAGCCATATTGATTGGATGCGCCATCAAAATATAGAGTCCATTTGTCATCCCCAACTTTCATTAGCTATTCGTCAGGAAACTGAAATTCCATGTCTTCCCCTCCTTCAATTGGTTGATTGGCCAAGAATTCTGCCACTGCCTTTCCTTTGACTGACTTTCGGGTGACGTACTTTAGATCGAACTCTGATAATAGTAGCAACCATTGAGTCAGCCTTCCTATCAGTGCCGGCATTTCAAACAGATACTTCGACGGGTTCATCCGAGAGATGATATTTACTGTGAAAGACAATATATAATGCCTTAATTTTTGGGAAGCCCAAACCAAGGCCCAACATGTCTTCTCCAGTGGCATGTATCGTATTTTCGACCCGATCATCTTCTTGCTCAAGTAGTAGACAGCCTTTTCAATTTCCGTCTCACCTTCTTGTGCCAGCATACATCCCATTGTTGAATCAGTTACTGACAAATAGAGGATCAGTGGCCTATCAGGTTTGAGAGGAGCTAGAACGGGTGGGTTCTGTAGGTATTGTTGCACGACATTAAAGGCGTCCTGGCATTTCTGATCCCATTCGAATTTGACTTCTTTTTTTAGTAGATAAAAAAGCAGCTCGCAAGTAGTTATCAGCTTTGCAATGAATCGGCTGATAAATTGTATCTTACCCAGAAAACCCCTGACTTCTCGCTTGGTCCTTGGAGGAGGCATTTCCAAAATTATCTTGATCTTCGAAGGATCCACCTCGATATCCCGTTGAGTGATCATGAACCCAAGCATTTTTCCAACAGTGACTCCAAATGCACACTTCTGCGGGTTGAGCCGCTTCTTGTACTTTTGGATCGTTTCAAAGAATTTTCGCAGAGCTGTGATGTGGCCTTCCCGATCCTTGGATTTGACTATCATATCATCCACGTACACTTCGACCTCCTTACGTATCATGTCATGCAATAAGGTAGTGGCAGCCCTTTGATAGGTGGCCCCGGCATTTTTCAACCCAAACGGCATTACACGATAACAATAGGTGCTCCAAGGCGTGGTGAATGTCGTCTTTTCTCTATCGTCGGGATCCATTAGAATCTGGTTGTACCCAGAGAATCCATCCATAAACGACAGCAATGCATGCTCCGCTGTACTGTCAACTAGGACGTCGATGTGCGGTAGTAGAAAATCGTCCTTCGGGCTGGCCTTATTGAGGTCCCAAAAATTCACGCAGACTTGAATACGACCGTCCTTCTTTAAAACTGGCACTATATTGGCTGCCCATTTTGGATACTTGATTACCATCAGGAACCCAGCGTTGATCTGTTTGGCAGCCTCTTCCTATATCTTCAAAGCCCATTCTGCCCGGATCCGTCTTAATTTTTGTTTGTCCGGTTTAGTATCAGGGGATAGGGGGATGTGGTGTTGGACAATATCAAGATCAATTCCAGGCATATCTTTGTAAGACCATGCAAATACATCTTTGAATTCTTTTAATAAAGTCATTAATTATTCATTTTCAACTAAGGATAAGGACGAACCAATTTGAACATTTTGAGGGTTAGTTTCATTACCCAGATTTATTGACAAAGTTTATTCAATTATTGGTTGGGCACGCTTTTTTTTTTCTCTTTCTATTAAAAGTTTTATTTCTTCGAGGATATCCCCGTCAAATTCAAAATCATCAGAAAGCGTATGAAATAAATCAAACAAAGTAGAGTAATCAAAAACTTTGTTTATTTCATTAGGAACAGTGAGAATTACAAACTCGATGGTAAAAGTAGAGAGAGGAGTACCAACCGATGTGCCCTCAACTACATACTCCAACTCAATTTCGAACTCAGGATAGACGACCTGCTCATTGCAAAACTCGATGGTCTAATTCTTCATTCTCTTGTAGCAACATTGACGATAAGCTTGGTGCAGTCGGCTGGCGCTGAAACCCATCATGAAGCAGTCCGATTCAGTTATACGCAACTGAGCCATATTCTCATTGAACAGCACTCCCAGGTCAATACCGTCGAGTTTATCGGTCTAATCTTCTTCCTGAACCTTCTTTTCTTTCTTCTCTCCTTCCACTATTTCTTCCTCTTCCATGTCAAACAACTGATGGCTGAAAAAGATCTCCAATCCTGGCAGCTTTTGATTGGTTTCTTCGTCAATCCACGGCTCTAGGAAGCCACAATACGAAAAATCTTTTCCTTCCTTGACGAAGTATCCATTGAGTGTCCCAGAATAATTAGTCTTTCGCCCCTTTCTAGGCCCTTCCAGATCTTCTCCCGTTGGTTTATACCCAACACCAAAATGGTGTGAAGTCGACAATAACTGAATGGGTTCCGAGATTCCCTACTGCTTACGTCCTAATCCCATGCCAGGGAAGAAGGACATTTTCCTCATCATCATTAAAGCTCGTGGGTTGACATACCTTTCTTCTTCATTCATCAACGTCTGATTAGCCTGTGCTTCATCGAACTGAAAACCACTGAGCAACACGTCATCTTCACTATGTTGAACTTCTTGCAGAGTTGTGCCCTCTCCTCCTTTCGGAGGGTGAATACTGTCCTCTCCATGAATGGTCAAAACTATCCCGTTCTTTATTAATTTTAGTTTTTGGTGAAGGATAGATGGTACTGCCTAGACATTTGGGTCATGCAGGCACGGCCTGCCCAGTAGCAGATTGAAGGAGGCCGGCACATCTAGCACGTGAAACTCAACTGAGGTCTCCAGTGGTCCCACTAAAACTGGAAATGATACCAGTCCTAGTACATTCCTTCTTGTGCTGTTATAGGCTCGCACTCCTTGATTGCATGAAGTGAACTGGTCCGGTCTCATCCCTAAGCAGACGGTTGTTCTCAATGGGCAAACGTTCAAGGCAGACCCATTATCAATGAGGGTAATCAGGACCCATTTTTTTAGGTACTGGACGGTGATATGAAGCTGCTTGTTGTGACTTTTTCCTTCAGCGGGTAAATTCTTATTAGAAAAGGAAATGACTTTTGGTTCGGCGGCTGGCAGAATAAGCCCAATGAGCTGCTCGGGGGTTGCATCTATCGGGACACTGACCTTGTTCAACACCTTCAAAATAGTTTGTCTATGCTTATGTGACGCCATCAACAAGCCCAAGATACTGATGTTGGCCTGTGTCTTTTTCAACTGTCTTAATACAGCTTCATCCTCCTCCTCTTGCTCTGTCTCTTTTTCTTTTTCACTTGGCTGTCTCTTCTCTAACTGAGCTGGCTTAAAATGTCGTCCACTTCTAGTTAGGTGTTTCACGCCGTCTTTAGAATTCCATAACCCTGGCATCACATTATCAGTCTGTCTTACTTCATTTACATTCAGAGGGCTTTTAAACGCCCGCAAATCATTTAAGTCACTAATGGCTGCCCTTTCCCTTCTTTTCTCGTTATCTTCAATAGCCCATGTATTATCGATTTCCTCCCAGATGTCCTCTTCAATAAAATTCACTTGCTGTTCACGAGCGGCCCGGAAGTCGGTCCACTCGGCCTCATCTGACTTTAGCACAACCCTTGCTAGCCAATAGGACTGCATTTCGTTGACATGTATCTCTTCCTCAAAAAGTTGGGGAAGGGTGATTCCATCGAGCATGTGGCCGAATCCATAGGGTCGGGCCAGATAATCTAATGGCCAGTCATCTTCTTCGTTACGCTCCTCCTCTTGTTGATAGACTTGGTTTAGCAGTCGATACAATTTCCAGGCATTATCATTCCATTCTTTCATCTTGTCTCGACTGCCTCTAATCATCATGAATAAGCATGTTGTCTAATCCCCGGTTATTGAAACATAAGTGCGCGGTAGGTGAGCTGAACAGATGTGCTACTCGGGTCCTCCAATTCTCCCATAGACATGTAATTTACCCCAGCCTGCCTGGCATGATTTGGTAGTGGGTTGGTAGTAACATTCGATTTTGGGGTGACAGATGGTGGTAGGATCTCCTTGTTGTCATTGAGGTTTTGGATCTCGTGCCAGAGTCTCAAACACTTGTCAGTTAGGTGCCCGTGGCCTTGATGAAAGGCGCAGTATTGGGAAGCATTAAACCTTGGCAGTAGGGGATCAGGAACAGGCATGGGGTCCAACGGCATGATAAGCCCCTTCTCGACGAGTCAACTCAGGGTAGTGGACAAAGAAATGTTGAGGGGAGTGAACACCCTCCTTGGCCTTTGTTGCTGTTGGCTATTATTTGATTGTTGGGCGTTATTGAACTGCTGGGCTGAGGGAGATGGGTTCAGCAAGTTTACCTCGTTTGAGCGACACGCGAGGTTGTTTGTAGCAGATTAATTTTAGTTAGTTGCGAGAAAAGCCCTTCTAGGTGGTTTCTAATTGGGTTCTATTTTCTCGATGTCACCAGATTGGATAGTATCCTCAATTTGTACCCCAGCGTCGAATAACTGCTCAAATGTGGAAAGCGGCTGCGTGATGAGGTAGCGCTTTAACGGAGACTGTAGATTCTTAACCACAATCCTTACCTGTTCTTTCTCAAAGGGCCTATTTGTCATTTTGGCGACCTTACACCTCCATCGGGTTAGGAAGTCAACAAAGGATTCATTGTTCTCCTGTCGGGTCATCTCGAGCTCTTGGGTAGTTACATCTAGTTGGACATTGTAACTATACTGGTTAATAAAAATCGTTGCGATGTCTTCCCAAGTTTTGATTTTAGCTACATCAAGGGAAAGAAACCATTTCTGGGCTGCCCCAGAAAGAGATCGGTAAAAGAGCTGAGCCTTCAACTGGTCATCAATCCCCATCGGCAACAGGGTACCAACATACATTTGGAGGTGAATTCTGAGATCTCTGTTCCATCAAACATTTTCATGTCTGGCATTTTGAATTTTTCTGCCAACTTAGCATCTGGGAACAAACATAGTCCCCCCACATCTAACATGTATTTCTCGACTCCCTTGGCTTTCCTGAGGACTTTCTCCATCCGGTCGATCTTCTCAATCAGTGCAGACTCTCTAGACTGCGCAGTATTTTTCACTTCAACTATCACCTGACAAGGTTTCCGTGGTGGTGGTGGAGGAACAACTTGTGGTCCATCGGGGACCTGGTTGTCATCCTAAAAGTCCTCTCCAGTCTCGTTCATCTCATTCAGTTGTCCATTCGCAACAGCAATGCGGGCCTAAATTACCCAAATTTGTGCCTGACATTACACTTGAGCCTGGGTCTATTGCTCTATAGCTCTCTATATATCAGTAATCGCCCTCATTAGGGCTGCCAGGTTTATCTCATTTTTTTCCATTTCAGCTGACTCAGTCGACTCTTCAGATATCCTATAAAGTCTTCCTGTCACTGATCTTTCCTAGACACGTGTTAATCGTACTTTTCTCGGCCCAATGGTAATCCCGCAGAGAAACCTGAATCCCAAAAGCAGAGTAACTAGTATCAGACTCTTCCTGGGTGAATATTCTGACAACAGGTAGCCAATATCTCAGATTTTTAAAGTAGTGAATCATGAGCAAATAAATACAGAGACTGAAATAATGCCCCTGTTGGGCTCGTGTTGGCGGCATAACAATAGGATTACCTGGGACCACGACTAAGAAGAAGATTAACCAACTTCTAGAGGGGGGTTTATCTAAACAGACAGCACTTCAGTAAGAGCTAGACTAAGAGGATCGGTTTGACCTAAAATTCTTAAGGAGAAACGGGCAGCATAACAGTAGAGAACTAATTCTCACGGGTGTGACAAGGGTAGCCTAAACAAAGGCGGAGGAGAAACTAACAATTTAGGGAGAACCTGGGAGAAAGAGAGAAACTATCCTAGAGGCTACAGAATGAAACACGGGTATGACCCTAGGAAAACTATGATGCGGAAACCAAACATGGTAAAAAAATAAAACCCGGGTACGAACCCAAAAGTGAAAAACTAACCTAATCAAAGGATAACAGAAATCCCGGGCCGAACCCGAAAAAGGAACTAGCCTAAACCTGATCAAAAAAATCCTAACAATATAAAAACAAAACATACAAGGAAGAAAATAAATAATCCTACTGGGGTTAGCAGCACCTAATTGGGGGGTTCTAAGTTCACTATATGCAAAAGGTTAGTTTTGGTCAGTTGGAAAGGGTACCTTCTGAATAGAGTCGGATATATACCTCCCATGCCTAGAGTGGTGCAGGACATGATCAAATAGTACGCCCGAACCCTTTTAGTGCATCTATGGTAACGTATAGTCAGTAAGGGTTGCCCGTCTTCCCAATAATTCCCGAAACGAATTAATGTTCAGGGCATCAGGTCGACTAGGCAGGGGGTTTGAAGAACAATGCATATACATGCAAAAATGCAAATGAAAAATTTTATTAAGAACCAATGATGTTTTCAAGTCTAGCCCACTTATTTGATTTTATAAACCAGTTCCCAGTAGAGTTGCCAGAAAATACTGTGGCGTTAGGATTTATGGGTCATTTTGAAAAATGTTCAAAAATAAAAAATTCAAAGAATATTTAGAAAAATCTTTTAACACCTTGAA
>JAULJZ010122210.1:0-11178 GCA_032270985.1 Heliamphora pulchella
GAGAGAGAGAGAGAGAGAGAGAGAGAAGTATTTATAAAATTCAATAATGCTCTTTTACAATACATATTATTGTACATGAGTTCTAAAAACAACTTTTATTGATAGAATAAAAAGGTATTATTTATTAAGCTCCAAATAAAATAGGTTAGACCTAATTTGGTCAAACCAAAGAAAACCTACCTAGTAAAATTTATTAAATAAAAAATTATACAAATATAAGATTTTCAATTGAACATTGAAAATTAAAATCCCGTGAAAAAGTAATTTTATTCAATATTCGTCTTACGAGAATGCAAGAAATGCATTCACAACTGAAGCTGCAGTGATGTTTAACTTTTTAAAATTGTTTGTAATTCAAGAGTTCACTCTATTTGTTGGGATTTGAGTACTAATTTTTGAATGCAAATAAAAGTAAAAAACATTCATGCACAAAGAAGCAATAAATAATCAATACTGAGAATTTACGTAATTCAGTCCACACCGACCTATGTTTATGAGTGAGAGAGAAATATTTCACTACATCAAATATGAAAGAGTGGTGTTTAACTTATTTATAGGCACACATGAAAATTTTAAAGGCTCACGAACCCATATTATTATAAATCCTATATATAAAAAATTTCTTGTTGGCTCCTAGTTTCACCTCAACCCAATTACATATAAATCAAAATAATATAATAAATATGGGCTCGGTAGATCACTACAACAAAAAAGCATTTTTTTCGGCGCAACAAAAACATCGACAAAAGTCTAATTATGTTGGTAAAACATTTTGCCAACGTATACCCTTGCGTCGGCAAGTCGTCGGCAAAGGTGTGTCAAGAAATATTTTTGCCGACAAAACATGTAAGCATTGGCAAACAGTAAGGGTTTAGCGACAAATTGTTTCATCGGCAAAAACCTTCAATAGTCGTTGGTAATTATATGGTGCATCACCAAAAGTGATTAAAAATAAAAATAATGTCACACTTTTGCTAACTACTCATTGTGTCGGCAAAAATGTCTATTTAAATTTGCATAAGGTGCATCGGCAAAAACAATATTTTTTTAAAAACAAACAATACATTTTGCGACAAAAATATTTGTCGCTAAAAAGTAAGCTTTAGCAACATGTGAGACATCTCAACAAGTTTGTTTTTTTATGTTTTTTTTTTATATTTTTGCTAATGTGTTGCTTTTTTAGGCAACTATCACAAATTTATTTTCAAAAAAAATTATATTCCAAATATTGTTTTTTTTAACAAACTATTTTTCATCAAAATTCATTCATAAAACATAAATATAAATTCATATTTCGTATCCATTCCAACCAAATCAATCTCATACATATCTTTAGAAACGTACAATTTCTAATCCTAGACTTAACAATATCCAAAAAGTAATTACTTTTACAAATATATCAAAATATCTCGGCAATGTATCCAAATATCTAACAAAATCCAACACATAAAAATCAAAACAAAAAACACACAAAAGAAAATGACATGGTGTTCTCAAAATGAATTCGTTCATCGTCAACTTGTCAATAAGATACAAAAAATATATAGAGACCCGGTCAATTTTATTTTTAATTAATTTTAGTAACATAATTAAATCCATGGAGATGATTAATAGTACATGTAATGTGGAGTTGGTGTGTATTGAGACCCCGAATATTAATTTGTGATTAATTCAAAAATGTCAAAATTTTTTAATTTTTTGATTCGAATTTAGTTTGATTTAAATTAAAGTTAAATAGAAAATTAATGTATTGTAAGTTTTTATATATATATATATATTAGTTAAAAAAAAAAGAAGAAGCAAGCAAACAGGACTCTATAGAGAGTGCTAGAATTTTTATGGAAGTCTCGGCAAGTTTCTTCCCCGAAGCAGCACGCTTCTTTCCCTTTATCTCGACTTCCTAACATTTCTTCTTCTTTTGTTGTGACCATGGAAGACGGTCAAGAGGAGAAGCAGAGGGCGCGATGCAGTCGCCGCCGCTACCCTCACCACCGGCCACCAGTTGTGCCACCTTCAGCCTTCGTTTATTGTGGTTGTACGGTGCTAAACTGTAGATTCTATTTATGTGATGGGTTGAACCCAACCCGTTCGCTCATTCCCTTCGTCAACCACCTGCAAGGACCAACAAACCTGAACTATCCGACAGTGAATCTCCTAAAATTGCTCCGACGATCAAGTTAGTTAGAGATTTTTGATAGTGAAGAAGTATATCTGAATAGAACCAAAGCTTACAGTATATTGCTTTTACCAAGGAAGACCAACCCTTTTTCTGGGCATGAGATTCCTTTTTTATAGGGAGTCAAATGCTCTTTTTTCCCAAGCTTCATGATTACCTCTTACGCCTAGCCCTGTAGGGTGGCTCTGCACGTCTTATCGGTATAGGAACTGACGCCTCAAACAACGTTTAGTCACGTCTCCATTAAGACTGACACCTCGGCCCATCCTTTGGGCCGAGACTCACGGATTACAGTGCTCCCCCGAAGTAGAATGCACTCGATAGGAGGAGGCGCTCGGTCTAATCACATTAAATACTGTACCCCCGTGGTCAAATTGTATTATATGTTTTGTCAGAACTCGATCGTCGTGGCCGAACCCGTTGAGGCCGTCCACGTGCCTCGGCCGTCTACGTGCCGAGGCCACCTATAATTGGATACTACCCTTTTTGGGTCATGATGAGGTCAGTGGGGTATGGGCTTTGGCTATAAATCCGTCAGTTATGGGCCTCGGCCCATATCTCTTCATTTGCCCCTCAGCTCTCCTCATGCTCGGCTTGAGGGGAGCTGAACCGTTCTGCTTCCTTCCTTTATGCGCTGTCGCTGCCAGTTTAAAGGATTTAAATGCTAATTATTCCGTGCCACGTGGCAGAACGTGTTTGGTCCCCTTAGAGGTGCTTTGCACCTTCCCGAGGGTAGCAGATGCCTTTTGAACCTCCCAAAGCGACCATTGGCACTTGGTGGGGGATACCCTTGTGTATATAAATGGGGGCTTATCCCCTTTCTCTCTTTCTGCTGCCTGCGCTTTGTGCACACAGTTTCAGAATACCTCAACATTATCCTCTTCTCCCAATTGTAAGCTCCTCGCCTCTCTACCAGCGACGCTGAGCAGCTTCATCGACGTCAAATTCTCCCGGAGCTATCCATTTCTTCCTTCTCACACTCGTTCTTCTTCGACAGTACCCGTTCTCTCTTCAATAAGTTTAGTTGTTTCTATTCTTTTCTATTTACAGTTCTTCCCATCTCTGACCCTCGCCACTCCTGGTTAGGGTTTCTTTTTCTTTCGCATCCCTGGTCTCTTTGCCTCTCCCCCTTTTTTCCTTTTCCCTTCTCCCGCTCTGTCGCCATGGTCAGAAAGGGAAAATTCGTCAAAGAGGTCAACACCCCTGCTGCCATGGCCGCCTTTAGGGAAAAGTACTGTATCCTGCCCTCTGTCACGGTTCGCTGTTGCGATCTTGACGTCCCCGGGTCACCTTTTCTCCCCAAAGGGAACGATGTTGAGTTCCCAATAGCCGCCATAGTGGAGGTCAGAGTCCGTTTTCCAGTCGACCCTCTTTTGAGAGAGATGCTGGCTACCTGCCGCCTAACCCCTCGCCAAGTATCCATAAACTTTATCCGGGTGGTCATGTGGGTGGTCGAGATTAATCGTCGTTATGGCTTGAATCTCGGCATCCCCGATATATTCCATTGCTACACCATCGCCGGCAACGAAAATTCGTACTACCTCCGCTAGAAAAGCGTCGCACAACAAATGGTGCATGACCACCCCGACTCGGACGAACATGGTGATGACCTTATATTAGTGGGAGAAGATTTCGAGTTCTAGGCCAACCGTGCTGGGCTTGCTAGCCGTTCAATTTCGAGGGCACCAGAGAGTCTAGGTCGTTTCGGCTTCCCACTTCCCCTTTATTTCGGCTTTTCTTATATGTATATTTTTGTCTATGTTCCACTGCTATGTATAGTTTTTTAGCCGTTCATCCGTTTCAGCTGCCTCCCTTGCTAAACAACTAAAGAGACGGGCCAATTTCGGTGAGGTTCTGCGCTGCCTGCACATCCGAGAATCTCGCTCGGCCCCAGATTTGCTCGATTACGTGACGAGCTACCGGAGAGTCATACGCCACAGGGGGACTTGGCAACAAGAAATACTCCCTGTTGTACCGCCAGCACCGCCCTCTCCACCTCGGCCAGAACAAGAAGAGGAAGAGATGCCACGCCAACGAACATTCAACCTTACGGTGGCTGTCCTTAGTCGCGGTGGCGCAAGCTCTTTGGCAACTCCAGCTGTCAGGATCTCGGCACCTCCACTTCCCCACAGACGATCCCAAAAATTTCACCGCCGCCTCAATCGACAGCTCAGAGCCCTCCGCGTGAGCAGGCGGTGGCTGTGGGCGAAACTCGGCCCCGCTCACTGTCCCCACCTGATGCTCGGCCCCTACAACGTCGTCACCTCATCCGTGGAGTTGGCACCTCCATCGCCATCACAGAGGCTACCCCAGCCAAGGAAGGGGAAATTGCAGCCACTGCCCCTACTCCCTGGCTCCCTGAGTTTGTTGTCCAGGGACGTCAACTCCACGTTAGCAACTCTTCGAAGGTCAGCAACGTTGTAGAATGTCTTGCCAGAGGGATGGCCCTCCCCGTGGACATTGCCGACCATTCCAGCGTAAACCTTCCCACTCTCTTCGAGAGAGTATATCAACTTGGCGTCGGGGTGTGTCTAGTACTTCTGCATTTTTTTTTAGGTCTGTGATGCTAATACTTCTATTTTTTTCAGCAACTTCAAGCAGTAACCGTATTGCATGACCGCTTTGCCGAGGTCTCTAGGGAGACAAAGAAACTTGGCAAGGCACTGACCCTGTTCACCAAACATGCCAAGAGTTTAGAGGTGGATCTGGCACGCAATGCCTCTACTCTCAAAGGGTTGGAGGCTCGCTTGAAGATGGCTGAGGAGGAGAAAAACAAGGCCAAAGAGAAGCTGAGGAAGACCAAAGAGAAGGCGGCTGCCATTGCTGCGGTAAACACCGAACTCCGCAATATGATAGCAACAGCTTAGGAGGAGGCCGAAACGTAACGCAAAATTGCTGCAGATCTCGAGGCTGCTAGGATTGAGCGCGACGACTAGCTCTGGTAACAGGGCTGGGATGAGTGTGGTGCTCATCTAACGAAAGAGGTGCTCAGCTTTAAAGCCAAACTAATGGCCTTGGGTTACAAATAGGGCCTCGAACGTGCTGGGGTGTCTCTGAGCTCCTCCATTTGGAGTGAACCCCTAATCAACATCGAAGCTGCAGCCGTCGCCAAGGAGTAGATTGCCGAGGTGGATCCTACAGATCCTGAACTCCCCCTAGAGTTACCTCTTCCTCGTCTTGGTGACGTACAAGACACGGCCACAAGCCGTCACGCTTGTGACGGAGAAGATGTGGTGGAAATTCAAGACGATGGCCAGGAGGAAGAGGGTGGTGACGGCCGGGCTGAAGTGGTGGATAATGCCCCAAATTAAACTTCGAAATGTTTTTTTTCTTTATTTATTTTATGGGATGCCTCGGCCATTAGACCTCTGTAAGGATGGGCTTCCCCCTTCTGTACCCATTTCATTCATCTAATGTAAATGTGTTTTGCCCTATGCCTCTGTTGGGTGTGATGATGTGTTCCTTTCTTCTTACCTTTCTTTTCTCTCCCCCTTTTTTTGTTTCCCAGGCCAAGCTGGCCTCCAATGAGTGGTTGTTAAAAACCCTGGGAGTTTAAGACTCCTGAGAGGATGTTCCACCCTCAGGCCGAGCTGGCCTCTTTCAATGAGAGGTTGTTAGAAACCCTAGGAGTTTAGACTCCTGAGAGGATGTTCTATCCTCAGGCTGAGTTGGCCTCAATGAGGGGTTGTTAGAAACCCTGGGAGTTTAGACTCCTGAGAAGATGTTCCATCCTCAGGCCGAGCTAGCCTCCTTCAATGAGGGGTTGTTAGAAACCTTGGGAGTTCAGACTCCTGAGAGGATGTTCCATCCTCAGGTTGAGCTAGCCTCCTTCAATAAGGGGTTGTTAGAAACCCTAGGAGTTCAAACTCCTGAGAGGATGTTCCATCCTCAGGCCGAGCTAGCCTCCTTCAATGAGGGGTTGTTAGAAACCCTGGAAGTTTAGACTCCTAAGAGCATCCTCAGGCTGAGCCGGCCTCCTTCAATTAGGGGTTGTTCATTGCTTAATCAACAGAGAAGGATATTCATTGCTTAATCAACAGAGAAGTGTACAAAACACTTTTGAGGATAAAGAGACAGAACATTTAATGATAAAACACCCTGAGATTAGCTGAATTCCATGGTTGGGGAACTTCTTTGCCATAAGTACTTTCGAGACGGTAGGCACCCCGGCTCACAACCGTTTTAACTCTGTAGGTTCCCTCCCAATTTTGTCCCAGCTTCCCTACTCTTGGTTCCTTCGTGCTGCCCATAACCTTCCGTAGAACCAGATCCCTAACCTGAAACTCCCTTGGTTTGACCCTTCTATTGTAATCCCTACTGAACTCTTGTTGATACGCTCTGATCTTGAGCACTGCTTCCTCTCTTCTTTCCTCAACCAAGTCAAACTCTTTAGCTAAGATATCTTCATTTTTCTCAAGATTGAAGTCATCGAACCTCATCGTTGGCAGCCCAATCTCAAGGGGTATGATGGCCTTGGTGCCATAAGACATCGAATAAGGCGTTTCCCCCGTGGATTTTTGCGGAGTAGTCTGGTAGGCCCATAATACATGGGAGAGCTCGTCTACCCACCTTCCCTTCGCCTTCTCCAATTGTTTTTTGATCCCAGATAAAATAGTCTTGTTCGAGGCTTCGGCCTAACTGTTGCTTTGCGGATATGCTGGAGTGGAATTGCAGAGCTCGATCTTCAGCTCGGCACAAAATTGTAGGAACAATCGTCAGTTAAACTGGGTGCTGTTGTTTGAGATGATAGTGCATGGGATACCGAACCTCGTCACGATATTTTTCCAAACGAACTTTTTCATATCTGATGCCTTAATGTTGGCGAGTGGTTCCGCCTCCACCCATTTAGTGAAGTAGTCCGTTGCCGCCACCAGGAACTTTTTATTACCTGCTGCCTTGGGGAATGGACCGACGATGTCCAGTCCCCACTGAGCGAACGGCCATCAACTATGAATGAGATTCAATGTTCCAGTGGGCTGATGTATGTGGGGGGTGAATAGCTGGCATTTCTCGCATTTCCTCACGTATTGCTGTGCATCTTTCTGCATATAGTGCCATCAATACTCCTGAGAAATCGTTCGATGAGCGAGGGACTGTCCCCCGGTATGACTACCACATATCCCGTCGTGAATCTCATACAGGAGATCATCCACCAGATTTGGATGTACACATAGGAGGTACGGTCTAGTGTAGGACCGCCGGTACAACTTATCCATTTGGGAAAGCCAGAAGCGGGCTGCCTTGAGTCTTAGCTTGTGCGCCTCCCCTTTACCGGTCGGAAGTGTACCCTGTTTTAAGAATGTGACAATGGGGTCCATCCAGGATGGTAATGAAGTAGTTGGCAAGATTTTAGCATTTTCCGTGCTCGTGTTATCAATGCTCGGTCCCGGGAGGAATCGAACTACAACCGTTCTTTCCTTGCTCGTTCCAATGGCCGAGGCGAGACTAGTGAGTGAATCAGCATGATTGTTTTTGGCTCGGCCAACTTGTTCAACCTTGATAGATGAAAACCTGCTCATGGCCTATGTGGCCTTCTGGAGATATTTCACCATATGCTTATCTCTTGCTTCATATTCCCCGTTTAGTTGACTGATAATCAGTTGGGAATCGCTGAACACTTCTATCATCGTGATACTGAGCTTTGTTGCTGCCTCATGCCCCGCCAGCACTGCTTGATATTTGGCCTCGTTGTTGGAGGCAGTAAAGCCAAGTCTGAGAGCCTATTCCACTATCAAGCCATCAGGAGATGTGAGGACCATTCCTACCCCTGATCCACGGTTATTAGATGCCCCATCGACATGTAGTGTCCAGAGCCCTGCCATATTCGGAGGCGTTGGGAGTTTGGCCATCTCCTCACTGTCTCCTTCTGCCATTGGCACATTCCTAGAAAACTCGGCAACGAAGTCTGCCAACACTTGGACTTTGATAGTCGTCATAGGTTTATAGGTAATAATGTGTCCCCCAAGCTCGACAGCCCATTTAGTCATTCTCCCCATCAAGTCGGCCTTAGAGAATAGGGCCCGTAGGGGGTATTTCGTATGCACGACAATAGCATGCACCTGGAAACAATGTTGCAATTTTTGCGAGGCATCAAGAGAAGAGTGAGACGATTCCCCTTCAGTAGTAGGTGGTGTGGTTGTTAGGGTTGGTATATTAAAAATTATGTTTTTAGTATTTAATTTTATTTTTAATAAAATTAATTTTTTATTTTATGAGAATCTTTATGAGCAATGTATGTGTATAATTTCTTTAATATTATGCATAGATATCTGATATTCTGTACAGTATTTAATCTGGTGTGTAGAGTACGGCTTGTATACAGAAGATCAGATTTTATGTTCTTGTAAAATATAAGTTTTAAGTTCACAATTTAGATAGAAATGGACATACCATCGGTACAACTATGGCATAGAGTTTTAGTAAGTCTGTCTTGATTACAAGAAACAGATAAAGCGTTGTCTATTGTTCTGACTCTCTGTGCCAGTACACTTTGTGTATATTGAATGGGACATTTGGGATAATTAATTTATATTGACTATATAAATTAATTCACACCTCAAGGTTATTATAATTAGTGCTTATCTTTTTATTCTTAAAATAATTATTAATTTGCGTATATTTAAGATTATTTGTTTTGATTCATTAAAGGGTGCGATCTTATATAAGTCTATATTCTTAGTAAGTTGGATGGCGGCATTATTTATATGGTGAATATTAATTATTGACAGAATTCATGTCTCGAAAGATCGAAATTGATGATACCCCTTTAAGAAAATTTATAAATTTTGACCGGACCAAACTCTGTTGGTGAATTTGATTATCCGGCGGTCAAATAAGTTAAGCATAAGGGTTTAAGAAATATCAAGATGTCGAATAAATTAAATTGTCAGTAATTAAATTTAATTAGCGGATATCGAAAACGCAAACGTGGAGAGAAATGGAAAGTATTTAATAACAGGAGTTCAATGCTATATGATACTGAGACTATGGGTCAGAGTGCAATTATAGTTCTTTAATATTGTGAACTGTAATTTAATATTTTATGAAAATTGCAGAAATCGCTGCTGATTTTTCATAATTGCAGATACCGCTATGAGGTTTACTTAATTACAAAAACTGCTGATACGTGTCTGTGTTCCACTAGAAGTCTTACTCATAATTACTCTCCATGTTTATGCTATAGCCCTATAAATATGTGGGTAAACTGAACTAGTTTCATAACTTGTCTTCTAAGACTAAAATTGTCCAGGTTCTGCCGGTACGAGTTTTCGAAGAATTATACCCCATACTATATCAGAGGATCGCATAAGAAAATACAGTAGAAGATCTGACAGGAGTTTCAACTCGAATTCAAATCGTAATTAAAGATTTGATCGGTAAAAAGGCATTCTTCTAAATTAACTTCAGATGCACGAGTTTTATTTTGATCATTCGTCATTAAAAGTTTTTATCTGGAGCCCGTTTTGGTGTTTGTCTGTCCAGTTAATTTTTCTTAGATAATTGTTTGCAAAAACAAAGATCTTGACAGTTTTACCTCCAACAATTGGTATCAGAGCCGTTTTGTTGTTTATTTTTCGTTATTGGGGTCGGGTAGTTTTAGAACTGTTGCTAAATTTGTTTTGTAGGCATTCCAATCTCGATTTTATGATCGTCATTTGATTTTCATGTTTGATTGAATGGTACGAATGATGATTATTATTTTTTAATCACGGGAGTTGACCGTGATAGATCTAATGTAAGCCTTCGGGACATAGGATCGATGTAATAGTAAATTTTTATTTTTAAAATATCAGTTTAGGTTATTTAAGAACATGTTGAACATATCAAAAAATGGAGGCGGCACCAACGGTGGTTCGGATTTTTACTGGCCACGGATCGTAGTTAGTTTTTAATGGTTTTAAACGATTTTTTCGGCGAGATTTTTTGCAGTATTTATGAATAAAAAGCAGCATAAAAACAAGTCGAAAATAGCGTGAAAAATCACTAAAACAGCCCGATTTCGACGGTGATTTTTATGATTTTTTGGGACTAATTTTTGAGTAATTTTTTAAACATAAAATTGTAGTAAAATATACCTCAAAATACTATTAGAAACCAGAAAAAAATTAGGCCAAAATCACAATCCAAACAGGCGGCAAACAAGCCGACGGCGACAGCAAATTCTAGGCTATTTTTCGACAATTTTTTGGACTATTTTTGAGCAATTTTTTGATAAAAAGATTTTATTTTTTGAGAACTTTCCAACGGTATAAAACTCATTGAAAACGGAGCTCGGATGAGGCGGCAGGAGCCGGCTAAAGGTGGCGGCAAGGTGATGCAGGCGGTGGCTAGTGGTTGCCTGGGCTGGTTTTGATGTATATTCTGATATATACGAGACTGATATGATATATATTGATATATTAGATAGTATAAGAAAAGCCTGATACACTCAGAACACAAGAATTAGAGATAAAAGAGGATTATTACAGTTTATTCTCTTTAGGAGACTAAAACGCTTCAGCGTTTTATTTGGATCATAAAATTGGGATATATGCCTATCTTGTTTATATATACATATGAACTACGTGGATGATTACATATCTGTTTTATTTATCCTCTTAATTTAATTAATTCAGAAATTTAGTTTTAATTAAAATATTTTGTAAAAAAAATAAAATTAAGTTTTTTAGTTAATTAATTTTAATCAAATGATTTTTTTTTGGATATTTTATTTTATTTTACAAAATATCAAGTTTAAGATGTTTTTCCTTATAAAATCAGATATCTTGAAAAAACGTGAGAATTAATTCTGTTTTTTGAATTAATTAGATGGAAAAATATTTAATCGAAATAAATTATTATTTTTCAAAAAATGTAGAATAAAAAATAAATAAACAAATGTCTTTAATCACTACCTTAACTAAAATGCTGGAGGAAATATTGTGCATTTATTAAATTTTATTTGTTACACATTTAAACACGAAAAGATGGTTTGATAAACCAAAATCTTTGGAATCGTGTAC
>JAULJZ010122221.1:0-11178 GCA_032270985.1 Heliamphora pulchella
TTTGGCTTTTTTGTAAAAAAGTAGGTGTCAAATCATGGCTTTTTTATGAAAAAAAAAATAGAAAAAGCTTGGCTTTTTTTTGACTACCCAAACCAAATGGCTTTTTTTTGGCTTTTAAGCCAAAAAGCTTGGCTTAAAAGCCAGGCCAAACACAGGCTCTATTCAAACTCCCACCTCATTTTAAAACAAATAATAATATTCCTACTTGATAACTTATTTACTACAAATGTCAACTATATGTAATCATTATAATCAGCTATATAAAAGGGCAATACTGTTCAATTTTAGCAAAAAGCAAAAAAGTTAACCTTTTACCCAATTAACAAACTTTAAAAAAATATAGCTTAAAAGCTAATTTACCAAACGGCCTACTTTCAACCCAAACAAGTTTTTTGGCCAAAAAACCCCCAAAAAAAAACAAAAGAAAAGAAAAACAAGTAGCTTTTAAGCTAGTTACCAATGAGGGCCTAATTCTATGACATTGGTACGGTTTTCTCAAGAATGTGTTTTTAGCCTCACTTGGTTGTCTTTGTCCCCTCCATTTAGTGGTATTCCCTTATTTTTTATTTGCAAAGATTGGAGAGAGTCGAGGAACATGCAGTTTTGGTTTTAGTTGATTTTTACTTTTTCTTTTCGGTGCACTTATGACGTTCCTTAACCTTTTGTTAGAACGGTGGTCATTGATGGATCTATAGTACATGAAAGGTCTTGAAGGCAATCCACATAGTAACATCTTGAGTAAAGATAAGCTCAGGAATACATTCTAGAACAAAAACGAAAGTGGCTAGAGATGAAGATTCCACTTTTCTTGGGAAGGTTTGATTTGTAGCTCATCCAGGGGCCATATTACAACAAATTTATTTTAGAGCATGCTTCAATATTCACCTATCTAATGTATTGACTTTTGGTTCCTCTATGCAACTTGAGCGATTGTAGATCTCTTGGACATCTTGTGATAACAAGTATTTCGACCGGAGAATCTAACAGAGACATTATTGTTGAAATTCTGACCAAATAATTAGACATCCATGCCCTCGGGTGGGGGAAATGAGATGGAATCAACTCGACCAACTCATCTTTCTTTCAATGAGCACTCGACCGTTCTCCTTTCCTCTTTCTTTTCCTTAGAGAGTTTCTCGCTTGCTGTTCATGTCCGCTTTCCTGAGTTTGGTCTTCAAAGTCGTGTTCATTCTCAGCCGTTCAGTTAGGGATTATCGTTCGACCTTTTCTCCTGCGTCTCTTATAGGTATGGGGGATACAAATGATCCCATATTTACCTTCAATGGGGGACTCTTGGGAGTAACTACCCATTATTTTTATTTTTTGGGGGGTTTAAAAAATACAATCCACATTACTTGGATATGGAATTGATGATTACTTAATATAAATTTTTCACCGAATAGATTAAACTTTTTGGTTGAATACAAAATTATTACATAGTATCAAAGCGAATCCTATTCCACCCACTTAAAAAAAGGAAGAGAAAATCTCACATCCCACGATGATAGACTCGAGGAAAAGATTGCACAATGATAGACCCAAACAAAAGCTACACGCGATTGATCTCAAAAGTGGCTACACGTAAGGGGTATTAGATAATAGAATCCCACATTGCTTGGGGGTATGGTATGGGTGATCACTTAATACAGTTGAGACCTCTCCACCTACTAGCTCGTGCTTTTTGGTTTGACACAAAGTTCCTACATTTTTTATTGAAGCTTGTTTCCCCATAAATTACATCATTGATTGTCATCAAACATCTTTAACTAGCACTCAAGTAGTATAGACTGTGCTTTTGTACAAGTTCTTCCATTCTCTCATTATCATCCCAAACAGAGATATCAAGTCTAGCAACCCATTTGCGTGATGCAACAAAATGCAGAGTGTGCTCTGAGAGGAACAAAATTGCAAATGTAGTGATACCCAGCAATTACGGTCATTGTTGAATTTATGATTCCAATGAGACCCTGGGATTTTAGAGGCTAAGCCTGATGTGTGGAGATAGATGAGAATATCAATTACAATAAGGCCTAGATATAATTTATTTTAGGACTTTCTCTACCTTAAGATTCTATTCCTTAACTACACCTTAAACCTATTCAATCGTCCCCTTTAGGCTGGCTGAAAGCCACACAACTAGTTTAATTCAACTAAACAAAGCTACTACTGAAAGAAAGAAAGCAAAAGCAAGCATGTCATAAAACTAAAGGCCAAAAGTCCATTTTTGGCCAACATAAGCAGTTTAGTCGGGCCACTCGGGATTGATATACCTCTCTGATCTCCATATTCCAATAAAAGCTTGTAACAGGACAGAAAGCATAAAGATCATTTTATTAATTATCATCACGCTATTTGGCCAAGATTTATCCTACCATTCCAATTCCTCCAAATTTCATCAAAACGTTGACACATTCTTACGTAGAGAAAACCACAATGACCAAATCCCATAACGATTAAACAAAAACGATTGGTGCGTAATATCATGAAATTCAGTGAATATGAATGATACCTACCTTAAGAAAGGTTCGTAAGCATCCTCATTTGCCAGAGACTTATTATGAAATAATCTGGCTCTTTTTGGGTTTGCTGACATGAAAAAACAATATTACATCAGCTAACTGAATTTCATTACTAAAAAGGGTGAAATCTTTTCCAGTTACCTGTAAGCATTTCATCAATTAAAGCTAGAACATATTCTACTGTTTCTTCCTTGAATATATCACGTAATATGCTAACGAACACACGAACATAAGCAGGGCCATCCTGTCACATAGTCTTCAGCTTATCAAGATCATTGAAAGTATTCGAGATTGCATCATCCATTGAAATTCAGCTAAAAACTTCTCATGAGAGTACTTATAAAACATTGAAAGTTAACCATTGTAAGATCCTTTTGCAACAAATAAACCATTTAGGCCTTAAAAGAACGGAATTGAACAACAAAAGCTACTGTAAAGATGCTTTATAACTATTAAATCTCGAAATACTTTTGTTCTCCCAGCTTGAAATATTTATTTATAATTAATAAATAAGTAAAATTTAGTCCGAAGTTCAACATTATGTGCAAACACCTCAGGGGAAGAAAAACTCCACAACCACATGCTTTCGTAATATTGAAGTGACAAAAAGAAAGGATTATAGCAACTAAACCTACAACCAAATGTACATAGCAAACCCCTAATGCAATTTTATAAATAATAACCAAATTAGTGCAGTTAGTTAATAACTGCCATATGTATCAAAACCACTTCAATATTTCTTGGATAAATTATTCATCCAATAAAGGAGTATTGCTTGGTGGAAAGGTAAAAGCATGAGAAACCAAGTGTGGGAATAAAAATGATATACCATCAAGCAACCTAGCTGCCCAAACACCAATAGATTAAGTTAGAAACGCAGTAAATATCTAATCTCACTACCAAACCAATTTAATTGAGAAATTATCAAAACTAACATAACCAAAAATCACAAGTTATAATTGGCTATAAAATAAAGTAACAGCTGAAGGAAATCAAATTGGGGAATCACAGTGAGCTATAGTGGGAGGCTAAATTATAGGGGACTCCAACCAAAAACAAATCTCCACAGCAAATTACCACAATGTAATGTTTTAGAATATATTTAATATGCTACAACATTTTTCTTTTCCTCACAAGGGAAAAATCCAAAGCTATTTTGACAAAATCCATATATAAATGAATCAATATATAAGCATCCTGCATCTACATTTTCAATGTACTTGTAGCATGTAAACAAGACATAGTTTGATATTAAATTTCCTACTTAAGATTAAAATGCAAGAAAGACAAAAGGTTAACAAGTAAAAACATCTAGGAATATCATTACTAGAAGAAATTGACTAATGACAACAGAACAGAGAGAGGAACGAAGTCATCAGAACTGGATGGCTACAGAAGAATCATATGACAATGTATTGATCAAGAGTTGGCTAAAAAGTAATGACAATAATATTCATCTTAAGAATTAAACCAGAAATAGAGATGAAACATTACATCATCCAGTAACACTGCTCGCTGACTTTCCGATCTGTTATCATAACGCCTTAACAGTTGAAGGCCAGTTCCTGTGATCAACTTAGTCGTCATGTATGTCTCCCATGGGATATCCCTCTTCAGAACCTTGAGTACAGGACAACAAAATAATCAAAAAAATTGAAGTAGCCTCCCTCATGTAAATGCATGAATAGCAAGTGACCTGGCTTTGAGTGTACTACCAATCTTATTTATTCAAGTAATGTTTAGGGTTGGACAGAAAATATTAGCCACCAAAACTCATAGATCAACAAATGATAAACAACAAAACTGCCCTAGAAATCGCAAATAACCCTATCATTATAAAGTAAAAATGCATATATGGCATGGGTTTGCAGTAAACTTTCACCGTGTGTGAATGAAACTGCAAACCACTACCTCCAATATGAAGTAAATAGTCAGTTTAGGCTTTTCCCCCTTAAAAGGAATCCAATATCGGAAAAGCACCCAGAATAAGCTTGTGTTTGGACTACCCTTTTTTTTTAGGTTTTTTGACTTTTTGGCTTTTTTTATAAAAAAAGTAAATGTAAAAAGATGTAGAAAAAGCCAACTTAGGCCAAACCAGTGAACTTTTTTAAAGGCTTTTAAGCAAAAAGCTTCTAAAAAAACTAGGCCAAACATAGGCTAAGACAAAAAAAGCTACAATTTCGTTCAATTTACAAAAGAGAACGACTGAAACTTTATTCCTGCATCCCTTTAATTTCATTTGGAACATACAAATCAGAAGAAAGAAAAAAAAAAGAGTATAGACTATCTATCAGAAAAATGATTAAATATTTTACTACTACTAACTTGCAATCTTGCATACGGTAAAGTTAAAAAGGCTAAAAAGGAACAAGAATCTAGGATTCGTTTGCCATAGTGATGCTTCTATTTAGCATACAAGAATTGGGTTATCAAAGATGCTTCAAGTGGAAAGCAAATTCTAAGTGCTTTGAATAAAAATCATAATTTATCTTATGATAATTAAACATGAATGCTCTTGCAAAACTTCATGCTTGGCATCACATTTGATCTTACTTGTTTTTTCTTCTGTTTAGTCTTTACTTGTTGATACCACAGCTTCAATACATAATTCTCATAGTACAGGATTCTCTTCAATTGTTTAGTCATTAATTGTTGGTACCGCAGCTTCAATACATAATTCCGCAGCTTCAATACATAATTCTCATAGTACAGGATTCTCTTCAATTGTTTAGTCATTACTTGTTGGTACCACAGCTTCAATACATAATTCTCATAGTGCACTATAATTTATCTTATACTACAATTCTTATTTTTTTTTGATAATTAAGTGTATATTAACCAAAAATAAATATATACAAAGGAACTCGATATACACCCCCAAGAGCCAACAAAATGATGGTAGAACACACCATTAAAAACAAAACCACAACAAGTCTAGAAACTCTCACAGACCGAGTGCTAGGAAAAACCTATTTCTTCTTACTTAGGCACGATTTCTTAGGCTTATTTAAAGAAATTAATTTTTCTCTAGCAAATTTAAAATTCTCAATTCTCTCTAGGAGCTTTTTCTTATTATTGCCACTTGAATACGAAGTTGTTCAAGGACTTATACTACAATTCCATTCAATAGTTGACTCATTTTATATTTTTTGGGTCTAAATCAAAAGAAAATAGATGCCTTCACATATCATATAGTTTTCTAAACAGCCAAAGAGAGGTTAGAAAAAGCTCCACAAAAGCCAAATTGTTGAATGCAACGAACAAAATCATTTCCAAATCCTAGCAAGAGGAGCATAGTACAGAAGATAAAAACCATAATCGTCACATCGAGAAGCAACCCATTATACTGAATCATGCGATTTTGATAACAAACATAACGGCCGATCAAAAACTCGAATTAGGCCAAAAACAATCAAATCAAAATTTATGCTAAAGTTCAACAAACACTTGCCTGCTCCGTAGTTAACTCGGCATGATCCATTGGCATTGGAGAACTTGAGAGCTGCACGGAGAGGAAGAGAAGGAAAAGAAATTATGGCTGATTCCCTACCAAAAGGATAGAAATTGCTCGCACAACATGAATATGTGAATCTACGATACTATCAAATGTTTTCCGTATATGTAAAACATTTTTAGAACAGATGAGAGAAAGACCTGGCGTCGAGAAATTGATCTGTGACTGTGTATTCCGAATTACAACGTTTCGGCTTCCGATAAAAACCAATCGCACGATCTTCCTAACCCTTCCTCAACGTTTCTTATAAACTGGATCTGTTCTATCCGGTCCGTATGAATTTTGGATTGTTACTCGGTTAAGAAGCATACCTAATCAAAAACAATCTATTGCAAAAAAATAATAAATAATAAAATTCAAAAAGAATCGATATGTAATTTATTGGTTTTTTGAACTTTTTTTTCATTATTTATCTAAATTATTATATGTTTTTTAGATTTTTTTCATTAAAACGAGTTAAAAAAATAAAAAAAATAAAAAAAATTTATTAAAATATAAAAATTACAAAAATAAGAAGAAAAAATTAGTAAGCCAATAAGTAACATTTGTCCAAACAGGATTTCTTGTAATGGGCACATTTTGTAAAAATATTATTTTTATAAAATAATTAGTAACTATTATAAATTAAATTATTAGTGTAGTATTTTTATACAAATAAATGTTTAGTTAAAAGTAAAATAATTTAAAAATAAATAATACTTTATTTAATTTGACATCACTTTGTAAAAATATTCAAATTATTTTGAAGTCTTATATATCTAGTAATGAGACTGATAATGTTAAATCGAAACATAAAGTTAAATCAAATTCAATATCAAAATATGAGAACAATAGAGAAGTTAGATGAAAATATTATAAATCTCTCGACTGTTAAAAAAGAAATATTTGATAATCTTGACTGGGATGTTTAATTTTGGTGTACGTTGATATCTTTTGTTTTGTGTTATCTATTTTTAAACATTTGAGCCATTTTGCTTCATTTATAAATTTATTTCTTTTTAACCTCTTGAGCTATGAGAGTTATTTTTTTAGCTAGTATGAATTTCTTTATTTTAATATTTTTTTTATATTAATTATTTACTTTTCTTAAAAAATACCCAAATTTAGTAAACATCCTCCAAAATGACAAATTGCAATATTCGAGAATGGTTCCTCATCCTATGTGAAAAATAACAATATAGCTTTTAAAAATTGAATATTATGATGTGATAATTTAAATAAGAAAATGACGTAATAAAACAAATGATTACAAATTAATAAAATTATTTTTATTTTAGAAAAAGTAATAAGATTTTAGAGTTTTAATTATATTTGATAACTGCTTAGACAAATTTTAATTTAATCATATTTGATATTTTGAGTGGTCAAGTTTGAGTCTTATTGGAATTAAAATTCTACTTGAATTTTAATTGTATTTAATATTGAGTTGTATTAGGAGTTCAAAATTTGAATTACATTAGGGTTAAAATTTTATTTAGAATTAAAAAATTGATTTTATTTTAAAGTCTTGGGTTTCCCATAATGCAAAAATTTTTGAGAAATAAAAATAAGTCATGCTAACTACCGCCTACTGAACAGTGATTAATAAGGTAACGAGGACAATTTTTTTTCAATATCAATACACTTTTAGAGGTAGAATCTACTACTTTCACACATATTAATACATTTTACACATATATCTATACACGTTATATCTCTTATCCACCGCCTATTAGGCGGTAATTAACATTTTCTAACAAAAATATTCCCATGCTTGAATGGAAAAAGTGTAAGCTAATTACTGTCAAATTTGGAAATGAACCCTTTGACCTCGTTTGGCAAGCAATTTTAAGTTAGTTTAAAGTTAAATTTTTCACTATTTTACCTAAAGCATAAAAAGTTAAAAAGTTCATTTTTTAAGTTTGAAGGACCCGATTGGCAACTAACTTCAAAATTAATCCTTTTGCTTTTGTGCATTTTTAGGTGAAAAAATTAAATTTGGTTCGAAATAAATTGTTTGTTAACTTAGCTTTTAAGTTAACTTTTTTGAGTCGGTTATTTGGATAAAAAGTTAAATTTTTTGCTTTTTGTTTAAGGTGAATAGTTTTACTTTTTTATATATTTTATGTTAATAATTATATGTAGTTGGTAGTAATTGCATTTTTACCCGAAAAAAACCAAAAAACCAAAGTTGCCAATCAGAGTCTCAAAGACTTTTAGCCTTTTTGCTTTTTACATAAATTTTTTTATATTTCTTAAAAATATCATAATTTTTATTATATTTATTTATTTTTCATAAAAATTATATATTTAAATTTTACTCGTCAAAATCTATCCAACAAAATCAATATTGATTATAAAATTATATAAAAATAAAAATTTTAAAAATTATAACAACTGTAAGCAAAAAAAATTTACCTTTTGGCTTAAAGATACTTTAAACTTTTAACTTAAAAGCCACCTTATATCTTACCAAACGAATTTTTTATCTTTTTGACTTAAAGTTATTTAAAATCAAAAAGCACGATTTAAAAGCCGGTTGCTAAACGAGACCTGTATATAAAGAATGAGAAATAGCCTAGGAGTTTGTGAATAAAGAATGAGAAATAGCCTAGGAGTTTGTGAAATAATTATGGCCCGGGTCAAATTACTCATTTGCTTTCTGTGAAATAAGTACAAATATAAATAAGTAAGTGCGTTTAAGATAAATGGCTTTCAAGTGATTTAGATGTGAGATACATTCGTTAGAAAGGAAATTTGTATATTGACATATCTACTTATGTTTTTAGAATTACATTAACGCTCAGGTTACCGTTGGTACAAATAAATGGGGTTAATTGTTGTTGGGGTAATGTGGTCTTGTCACAACTGAAGATAAGTTTGGCCGGAGATAAGCAAATAAGCAAGCTTTTATTGGGTAAAATTTATTTATTTGTTTATCCAAATAGGTTTGCTTATTGGAGACTGAATAAGCCAAATAAAAAAATAAGCAATTTGCCCGAACGAGGCGTACGTCAGAGCCCTATGACCTGATTGGTCACCAAAAGTTTTTTAGATTTTTTTTTATGAAAAACACAAAAAAGAAAACATAGTTCCTTAACAAAAATATAAAAAAAAATTAAAAAATCAAATCAAAACACTAATCATAATAATATTCTATTCAAACTCTCATTATCTTTAAAAGACAATAATATCCTTAATTCATAACTTATTACTACTACTACCAATTACATCATTATTATTTTTACCTATATACAATGGAAAAATTGTTTATTTTAAAAAAAAAAAAAAAAAAAACTAATTTTTTAACCAATAACCAATTTTAAAAAGACTAGCTTAAAAGCTAATTTACAATCAAACTACTTTAAACTAAATTTAAATTTATATACAAATGAGAAAAACAAAATAACTAAGGACATGTTTGGAATAGTTTTTAAGTTGGGTTTTTTACAAAAAATTGGCTTTTAAGCTGTACTACCTGGTTTAAAAAAATTAATTTTTTTTCTTTTCTTAATTCAAAGAAAAAGGCAATACATATCCAAAACACCCAAACGTCTTTCCAAACTGAATACAACTTAAAAATAAAAAATAAGGACATTTTAGACATTTTAATACAAAGCAAAAAAATTATTATAGAAAATTATCTCAAATAATTTAACTTTTTTATTATTCTTTTTATGAAAAGAAGAATAAAAGGCAAAAAATCTTATTTTTCTTAAAAGCAAGTTTTTGGGCATTCCAATCATGTGCTTAGTTACGGCTTTTAAGAGATTTAGTTTTTTTTTAAAATAAATAAATAAAGTTAGATTGTTTTAAATAATTTTTTTAGTAATTTTTTTATTTTTTATTGAAATATCTAAAACGTTCTTACTTTTAATTTTTAAGTTGTAGTACTTGGATATTGACACATCTTTTTTTATTTTTGTGAGTAGGATTTACTTTTTTAAGTAAGAGTATTATAATAATTTTGTTTGAAAAAAAATTTTAGAGTGCCTGAGATATATTCTGATTGTTTTTTTTAATTAAGAAATAAAAAAAGTGTTAATTAACTTTTTCTTAAACCAAATATGTTAGCTTAGAAACCGCCTTTTTTTTCAAAAATAATAGCCTAAAAACTATCCCAAACAAGCCGTAAGCTAGTTGTCAATCAGGAGTACCTTAGAACTAGTATATAGCTTCGAAGGTCTTCTACGTTTAGAGTGAGAGTCTTTGGCCATGATTGGCATTCTTTATTTTTTGTTTTTATTTTTTTGTTTTTGCTAAAAATACCAACAAAATCGAGGTTCTCCATTTGAAAAATAAAAAACAGAAAACTTAAAAAATTAAAAAGTTAAATTAAAACAATTTTTTTTTAAATATTCAATTTAAATTTTCACCACTTTTAAAATACAGTAATACATTTTACTCACAACTTATTTACTACCAATATCCACTATATATAATTATTAATATTAAATAGGAAAATTTAGGGTTAGATCATATTTTTGGTAGTAAAATTAGTTTTAGTCCCATTCAATCTTTTTTATTAGAATTAGTCCCGTTTCAATTTTAATTTCTTAAATTACTCTTAAATTATATCTTTAGAAAAAAAATTTGACAAAATTCATTCATAATCGGGAATCAAAAATTCTATCCCATAAATCTCTTATAAATCTTTCCCAAAATCTCTCAAAAAATCCCTCTCCAAAATTTCGCGCTATAATCATCATAACCTTTCCATCGTAGACAACCACAAAAGATGACCTACAATTAATAAAAACATTAACAGCAATTAGAGTAATACTGAAATGTATAAAAGATACTAAAACATACTTTCAAAAGAACAACAATTCATTATAACTGATAAATTTACAAGTTGAATTCGAATTTCATAATTTGCACTGTTTTTGCAACTGATACATTTATCAGTTTATTTCGAATTATAAAATTTCACTGTTGCATCAACTGATAAATGTATCATTTGAAATTTAACTCTGAAAATCAAACTGTTGCGTCAACTGATAAATATATCATTTGAATTTTATTTCAGAAAATCGATCTGTTGCGTCAACTGATAAATGTATCATTCTAATTTTAATTCTAGAAATCGAACTGTTGTATCAACTGATAAATGTATCATTTGAAGATTAATTATGAAAATCGAAATGTTGTATCAACTGATAAATG
>JAULJZ010122262.1:0-32343 GCA_032270985.1 Heliamphora pulchella
TCATGTTATTTACTTAATTTAGGATGTTAAGAGTCTTCTCTGAGTATTAGGGTTTTACCTTTGAGTATCTGATTTTTTTGGAATTTTCGGGTCGAATTAAGGTTTCAGGTTGAGTTAGGGTTTCCATCGTTCTAGCGACCTATGATCTTGTCAACTAACTGTCGCTAAAGCTAGGGTTTGGGTTGAATTGCTAATACGGGTTGTTACAATCTGGGTGTTACAACTAGGGTCTGTACCGGGGTGTTACAAACTACCCCCCTTAAACAAATTTTGTCCTAGAAATTTCGTATTGTACTTCATCGTGTGAATGGTTGAGCATGATTTACTAGCATTGTACCTTCTCGTCTTAACTTTCTTACTTCCATGGTGCTGCTGTAGAGCTTCTATTAACATAATCACTTTTCATCTGGAGTACCTAGCCTTGGGTCTCTATTGATCTCTCCTCGAAATTACGTCCTTGTATTCATGCGCAACTTGTCGTAACTCGGTTGTTGCCAAGGTGTTTGTATCGCCAAGCATGTAAGCTGATCTTACATTGAAGTTACTTGATCTACACACCTTCGCGTTACTCGGTGTTAGGATTTCATGTCATTTTTCTTGAATCCATACAATAGTGTTATTTTCTACTTGTGCCTATATCTTCTCCTATTGGCAATCTATCACTACAAGAAAATGCACATTTTGCGACTAACCATTTAGTCGGCATAAGTCTTGTTTTTAGTCGCTATAATGTTTTGGTGACTTAATTTTTTAGTCAGTACGTTGGTCGGTAATACCTTGACACTAAATATTTTTGGCAACTAAATTTCATTTAGTTGCTGTAAATTTTGTTTTTGCGACCACAAGTTTGGTCGGCAATGTAGCATGCGACGACCAATACCAGTTGTCGCTGAATGTAATTTAGTCGCAGTTGTACCTCAATTCCGCAACAAACTAATTTAGTCGCTCAATATAATTTAGTCGCTGTTGTTGCCATGATTTTGCGACAAAATTAATTTAGTTGTTGAATGTAATTTAGTTGCTGTTGTACGTTGTTGATTCTACTACCAAAGTTTTTGGTCGCTGAAAACATACTATTAAGAATTTTGCAACTACCCACTATGATCGTTGAATGCAATATTGTAGTCAAATGCTTCACGACCAAAATTTTTAGTCGCCAAAAACAATTTATCCTAAATCATTTAGCAACTAATTAATATAGTTATCAAAAATTTATTTTCTCACAACACAATTTATTTGTCGGTAAAAGTATCCCTTGTAACCTTTTATATTATATAAAATTTTTATAAAATAATATTTAATATTCATCCATGCAAATCACAAATATTCATACCCAACACAAATATTCATTGAAAATAGTACTCCATACGTACATAAATCTAGCAAACCTTCTATATGTCCATACAAAGTTTCAATCAAAAATAAAACATTCATCCAAAATTTCAAAATAATATCCAATTATATTATCTACATGTCTTCCACGTGTACGTCCACGAGCACGCTTAGATGAAGATTCAACAGCAAAAACAACAAAACAAGTAACAAATTACTAGCTAAATGAAGAAGGTATGGAATGAGACAAAAACTCAGAAGTACTAGGGCACTCGAAATACATTACATAATACATATATTGCATAATAAATACATAATAAAGTAAGATGAAAGTACCTATATCACTCGTCTGTGTAATAGGAACAGAAAGAGTCGGTGTATTAGGTCTGATTGAATGAGATGGTGCAACTACAAAAACAACGAACCAAATAACAATTCAATCATCCAAATGAGAAAGTTATGGAATGAGACAAATAGTAACAAGTACTAGCATACTTGAAATGGATGTACATATTTTGGTTAGGTTTTAGCTGAAAATATTCTAAGCATTAGTTAAAATGTTTTAATTGTTTATTTAGTTATTTTAGAATTATTTTACTAGTGAATATTTGACAGGTGGTTGTTTTCTTATAACTCAAAGAATATTCTAAGTGTTAAAAAAATTAAAAATTTGGATAGAGTTTCCTCTGTTTTTTGGACTATCCCAAATTTTCTGAAGAACCTGTTAACCATCAATAAAACAATATACTCAGGCACAGCCTGGATCTCAACTCACAATAACAACCACAAGCTACTTAATAACTATTCGTGCTACTTAATAACTATTCGTTTCAGTTTTATAACAATTAAACTACTCCCATAAAGAATTAAATTATACAAATTTAAACCATGAATGAATTTCATTTGATATACATAATAAATACATTACACAATAAATACGTAATAAAGTAAGATGAGAGTATCTATATCACTCGTCTGTGTAATAGGAACAGAAAGAGACGGTGCATTAGGTCCGATTGAAGGAGATGGTGCAACTGCAAAAACAACAAGCCAAATAACAATTCAATAAACCAAATGAGAAAGTTATAGAATAAGACAAATAGCAACAAGTACTAGCACACTTGAAATGAATGTACATGTTTTGGTTAGGTTTTAGTTGAAAATATTCTAAGCATTAATTAAATTAATTTAATTGCTTATTTAGTTGCTTTAGAGTAATTTCACAGGTGGATATTTGACAGGTGGTTATTTTCCTATAACTGAAAGACTATTCTAAGTGCTAAAAAAAATTAAAAATTTGGGCAGAGTTTCCTCTGTTTTTTGGATTATTTCAAGTTTTCTGAATAACCTGTTAACCATCAATAAAACAATACACTCAGGCACAGCCTGGATCTCAACTCATAATAACAACCACAAACTACTTAATAACTATTCGTTTCAGTTTCATAATACTTAAACTACTCCCAGAAAGAATTAAACTATACTGATTTAAACCGTGAATGAATTTCATTTGATATACATAATAAATACGTTACACAATAAATACGTAATAAAGAGGCGGTGCATTAGGTCCGATTGAAGGAGATGGTTCAACTGCAAAAACAACAAGCCAAATGACAATTCAATAAACCAAATGAGAGAGTTATGGAATGAGACAAATAGCAACAAGTACTAGCACACTTGAAATGTACGTACATGTTTTGGTTAGGTTTTGTCAAACTCTACCTCAAAATGTTCTAAGTACAATTTTTAAAAATTTTGGCAGAGTCTCCTATGTTTTTCGGACAATCTCAAATTTTCTGTAAACCTGTTGAATTCAAATAATAATATATACTCCGGCACCGCCTGGATTCCAACTCTAAAACACAATCACAACTATTACAACCATTCATTTCCAATTACATAACAGTTATATCAATCCCCAAATGTGCAATGCATGACTTGTGAGGTGTGGATGAGCAGGATATTATGCAACAACAGTCAATTATTTTCTTTTCTCATTTCATAGTTCCTTAAATCATTGAATTCTTTTTCTTAATTCGTGTTCATTCCCATCTATCATTATCATTATACTCATTACTCGTCTTACTTAAATCACTCAATCCTTATATTCATTTTCTATTTCTTTCCTTTCTTTTTCATTAAATACATTTTCTTGTCATCAATTACCGAATATTATCTTTCCCACCATATTCATTACCAAACCAATGACTTTCTTTTCAATTCATCAGTTCTTTATCCATATTTCCACATTTTTATTTTATTTCATTAATCAAAATAATGAACCGACGTCGGATGCAGTTTATAGAAACCCATCCCTATTCCCCCAATAGGTTACGCGAAGCCATTGGGTAATAGATAGCTCTATAACTCACCACGATAACCACCTTTTTTGGTTTTCCTGAGAAACACTGACGGGTAAGCAACCCATGCACACCTTTTTGGGGACAAAACCGATGGGTGGGGCACCCAACTTGCGCAAGTTTCTGATCTTTCACCGCAGAGTTAGTCAAGCCCAACTTATCACATTCACATCAACTATCGGTTCAATATTCCATCAATCATTGAATTTCCATTAAGAAATAACAGCTCGGGAATTCAACTCAAAACTGGTTCCTCTCCCCAATTCACAATTACACAACCGCATCTTATGTCTTCATTTTACATCCATAAACCGTAATTTTATTCTATTTTCAATTCAATATCATATGTTCCAAGTCAGGTTTTATATCATCATTTTTGTTTTGTAAGATCAATAAGACTCATGGTTCATTGATTTACGAGAAACAAATTTTCATAGTTCCTTCATCTAACCTTTTTCGAATTCATATAAACTCGAAACCAAGTTTCTATAAAATTTCAATATGTGAGCCACAGGTATTTAAAAGTCCCAAAATTTCCCAAGTCTTCTCTAAATAAAACCTCAATACAACTAAATTCTCAATGCCAATCATCCAATTTAAATTAATAAATCATAAGACTCTATCAACACTTCCCAGATTTGATTATAACCACATCATCTGTGGGTTATGCATTCATGCCTAAATTTCATGAACTAAAGGTAAACTCCACAGTTTAGGTTTCAAAGAATCGGAGTACAAGTGATTAAACCATCAATTCATCCCACCAATGAGTTTCAAAACTTTGCTTACCCAATTTACATATTCTCATTTCACAATAAACTCCATTTTTATAAAATCAACCACACCCAACCAAGAACATAATTAAAATCTTCATCAACACAAATCAATACATTTTGCCCATTTCATTTGCTACCTAAGCTAAGCATTACTTCATACAAATTTCCAACCGTTGACTTTTGTTCTAAATTCAACCATGGGGATTAGTTTTCCTTTTATCAATCTATTATATCATAATACAATGAACTCACACTCAATTCATACTATAAGTTCCAAGTTATAAATTTAACTCCAACATATCACATAGTTAAAGCATAATTGGATTTTATCTCATGTTTTAATCATTTATAAACAAATCCTCCAACGTCGAGATTCAACTTAACGATTTAAACCCTTTTCCATGAAAATATGTGATATATTACCTAAGTTGGAGTTTATAAGCACCACATTCCCAGATCTTATAAATCATTCATAGAATTAATGTCCTATAACAAATTAACAAGTTACATATTATCAAAGCATTTTAAGTTTTTCGTATGTCCAACTGTCCTCCAATTTTAATGGAAATAATTTAAGTATTCAAAACCTAAGGAAGCTTTGATAAAATCTTTTAAACCTTGAGGTAGAATTAAGTTTATCATTCACTAGTCCACAAATCTGCTAGCTTATGGGTTTAACTACAAAGTGCGCGTTCCATTTTGTAAAACGGCTCAAGCACCATGAACCCAAACTAGATAATCCGTAAGTTTATTAGGATTTTGATTAATCCTCCCACAAATTTGGGCTTTTATAAGATTTCAAGTATGCCAATACAAATCATTATAATTAAACTATTCCATTTAACCCTTCATCCATGGAACGTTAAGTAACAAGGTTGTCACGCCCCAAAATCTAGGGTCACGTGAAAATCCACCAAACACCGATTTTAATAAAATAGAGTTTTATATCATTAAAACCACATGTTGAAATCAAAACCCAGAATATACATCTCTCATAAGTAAAGACATACAATGCCATCATGCATACAATATATCGCCTTATGGCGTACAAAACTGCCTTCAGGATCAGGCATACCAACAAGAAGGAAAATTATAAAAGTCTTCCGCCGCCACGGGCATCACCAGAGCTACACCTCATCCACATCATCACCTGAAAATTGTTTTACAGAAAAGTCCCACCCGTGAGCCGAAACCCAATAGAAATAGATAATAAACCTGTAAAGAAGGTAATATGCAATCACATGGTGGGAGCGAACTCAACCACAATCCCAAAATGGATTTCCATCCAAAAACTCACAAGTTTTCCCATAAGGCCATCACAAGCCTCCCAAATGGTTTTATTATCATAAAATCCTGTTTTCATTCTTAAACCCATGAATTTGCAGATAATGCAAATAAACCATCATAGTTAAGAAAAAACAGTAATTAAAACATTGTTCTCTCGCGGAATGTACCATCGCGGAATAAGAAGAGTAAGATCTTATGTACCGACTCAATCACGAGGGAATAGAGGTAGCAACTACAGATTCCTGCCCTTTTATCTATTCTCCAAACATCATGGGACTGGTTAGATAAATGTAAGTTCTATACGAAGCACCATGAACGTAACCACTCAATTTACGGGTTATGACCCTAAGGGAGCTGAGCACCCATCTGCCTCAGTTTACGGGAACTACCCCGAAGGACCTGAGTACCTACGCTGCGCACGTTTCTGAACTTACACCAAGGACAACTTGTGCTGCATACACGTCATCCCGGTACATCTAGATAATCTTCTAAAAATAGTACCGTAACTCAACTACGAAAACATTTTCTCAAAATAATACATTATACATGTATTTAAATCCATCATTCGACAAAGATATCACACAAAAGATTTCAAAACCTGAGACTCAACCCTGAAGGCGAGCTCCAAACCTCCAAAACATAAAATGTTGAGATTTTCATCAAAATCCTCCGTTTTCCAACAATTACCACCGTTTTCAATAACATCCTTTGAAAACAATAAAATCACATGTCATATGATGTACTAAACTAAGAAAAGCGAAAAATATGCTTTTTACCCGAAAAACCAAGGTTTAAACATATATATGACATTTCATGCATTTTCTATCGGTGAAAAAGCATACAATTACATATAACACCCTCATAACAGCAGTAGGTTTAGAATCCTACCTCGTTGGGTCAAAACCCGACGCCTAAAAAATTGAATCTCGTTGGAACGAGAATCTGACCGGATGAGCGCGAAGCTAGCAGCGTGAATAGCAAGGATCCACAAACTGATCGTCAAAAACTAGGCTCGGGCGAGTCAAAAATGTAGAGAGAAGGAAGAGAGAATGGAAGGAACTAAGCTTTTCCAAACGTTCCAGGGACTGGAATATATATAGACACGCCAAAAACACTGTTCAGTCGACTGAAGAGAGCACTTCAGTCGACCGAACCCTTGAGTTCAGTCGACCGAACTCAAGAAAAGTGGTTCAGTCGACTGGGCCAAGCCCTCCAGTCGACCGAACCCAAGGTTCTAAACCTACTGGTTTCCACTTCAGTCGACTGATCTCACCAGTTCAGTCGACCGAACCTGCTTGGTCCAACATACTGTTTTGAGTCTCGGTTTTGTGTTCTAAGGTCAACCTAACAAGCCTAAACAAGATTCGAGAAAGCGTAAAATACATCTACATGCTGTTCTACAACTCCAAAACATAAACTATGCATCGACACTATATAACATGAAGGAGAAACACGCATTCATGTATAAATAATTCAAAATAACAAGGTTCGGGGTCTCACAAAGGTATTATTTATCTGAGAAAATTCTAGATGTCACAACCATCCAAGTATCATAGTACACACAATTCACTAGTCACTCCAATTTCACCTTGTTATGATATTGTCTTATCACTACGTTCATTCTAAACCGTAAATTTCATGGTCAAAACTTTAGTTTAAAAATTCCCACTTCATGTATTCGACATAAGAATTTATTCTTAGTAATTAGACGTCAATCCAAAATCTATATACATAATAAGCAGATCTATACTCACAACTCGACTCATCTTCCATGAAATTTCTATCTTTCCACAACACTAAATCTTTTCCATATTCAAAAAGTTCTCAAATTTTAAGTGAAAGTCACAAACCACTCTCTCTATTTACCGATTTACAAGTTACATACTCCCTTAACTCCCTTAAACGCATCAATTTTATCCTTCCATCTCAAATATCATGAATTTAAGTTAAATACGCCGAGATCCAACTAAGGTTTAATCAAATCACCCAAACCTTTAGGGTTTAAGAAATTATCAACTAAAATCAACACAAATCAATGTAAACCACCTAAATTAGTCAATATCTTACCCGGTCAAGCCTCTACAGCTTCAAAATTTACCCAAATGATCCCACACATGGGACTCAATCTCACCACTTAAATTCGTTAATTATGTCATCCCTCATTAACTCCTGATTTAAACCACATTCACAGCTCAAGTTCTCAAAGTTTAAAGTTCACTAAGTTGAACTACAATTTCAACACATTATGGAAACCAATTCTTCCTTCAACAAACTATTGAACTAGATTAAAGTTCTTAACTCTCTCATCCACAACAGTTAGGTTATATTGTTCAACCATCCATAAGAATTTGAAACATCACCATAGCAACCAAATTGCATGAATCTGAACTTAATAAAGCCAAAAGCTTTAGTTAGAATTTCAAAAAGATTTTAATTAAATTCAACCCAAATCATTTCAGAACACCAAAATTAGTCTGACTAAAGCTTTTTTGTGGGATTCAATTAAATAAAAAACGTACCAGGTCATTACATCTAATGCGCCCCTTTTGGGTTCTATTTTATTATTAAATTATTTTTTTAATAATTTTAAAAAATAGATTTCAATGCTAAAATTTATATTTATAATTTAAAATAAGTTATATTTTATTTTAGATTCTTTTAATTTAACGAAGATAATTTAATAATAAAATTTATATCTGCAATCTAAAATACAATATATTTTCATTTAAATTTTAAGATTTATACTTAATCCTTGTAATTTTTATATCTAAAAGGAATAATTAATAATTTAAATTTTAAAATTTAAAATATTAAAAATATAAATACATAAGTATAAATTATCTAAATTGAATTTTTTTAAACATATCTATAACTTAAAATTAAGTATACTTATATCCTCTTAATTTTATTTCTAAAATTTTAAGTTTTAGTATTAAAATTTTAAAATAAATGAAAAAATGTTCCTATTTTACATATCCAAAGCATAACCGATACTTTTTGGAGTATTTGGTATATTTTTTTATGATATTGATGCTGTATCTATATTCGATATGTACAACACTATTTTTGAAGTATTCATCATTTAAAAGAATCTATACTTTATACATATAAGAATATAGTGAGTTATGAGAATGTACTAAAGTCTCAATTCTAATTTTTAAAAAAACGTGTTTCTCTTTTGCACATATCACAAATTGTCAAATTATCTCTTTTCCACCATTAATTCCTAAATCCATATATGCAAAACTATAAATAAACTAAAAAATTAAAAAGAAAGAGAAAAAAAACACTTCCTCTCCCACTTCAGGCATTATTACCTAAACACTTAAATTATGATTCGGCATGAAAATTTGATCAATTATACCCATTAACTAAAAGAATGAAGTGAAATTGGGAGTGCGCTATTAACATGCAAAATTTAATCAATTGTACACATTAAGGCCTTTTCTGCGGTTGGTACCAAACCATTTGGCGACCAAATGTCAAATGGTCGCCATCGAATTTTTTGCGCGACCAATGTTTGTTTAGTCGCGAAGAGTCACAAGCGCCAAACTTTTTTTCCGCATTTTTTTCATTGGCGCAAAAATGTTTGGTGACAAAAAGTAAATTTGGTAGCCAAAAGTGAGCTGTAGCAACAGAAATCTTTTGGTCGCCAATTAATGAGTTTTTTGGCGACCAAACCTTAGTCGCCAGAAAGTATTCACCTATTTTTTCATTCTACGACCAGACCTTTGGCGACTAATATTAGATTTGGTCGCAATAAAAGTGTTGCTAGCGACCAAACTCAAAACTATGGTCGCCAATTGTGGTATATTCCATGACCAACGAATAATGGTCGCTAATATTTGTATATTCGGCGACCAACGATAATATGGTGGCTAATATTTTTGTATTTAGCGACCAAAATCAATGTTGGTCGCCAAAAGTGGACGGTAAAAGTGCATTTTCTTGTAGTGTATGATAGTGTGATGTCTAGAAAGGTAGTCTATTTCAAGAATCACGTCGTATTTCTTAAAATGCCTGGTTCGCAGGTCGAATGTCATAAGGGTGTTGGTACTCTCAACATGCACGCTCTATAAATAACGTCTACTTGGGTGTGATATTCTAAGGGTATATCGACGCTTAGAGTTTGATATAACACTTTAGGTTTTATGGGTAGAGATTGCCTACATGCTAAAGATATGAAAAAAGAAATGGGATGCTTCAGAATCAAACAACACTTTCACGAAGGTATTGAATAGCACGAACATACCTTGCATAACTTGGGCACCTTCTACTTCCTCCTTCTGCATCGCAAAGATACGTCTTCCCTAGGGCCTCTGGTTTATGTTAAGCGGTGGCCTTCCCATCCCATTTCGTTGGTTAGTTGCTAGTCGGGGGACCTGAACTGGCTGCGGGTACTTTGGTGGTTGGTTTTAGGGTTGCATCCACTGCTGGGAGTGGTTGTTTAGAGTCCTATGTCCTAGGCGCGGGCTCTCAGACTTCTTATGTCCTGGTTGGTGAAACTTAAAGCAGACTATAAATTTAGTAGAGGAGTCCCTTGGCTACTCCTGTCTGTTCTTATGTTGATATGGCTTCTTTGGAATAAACACTCGTTTTCTTTTTACTGGTCCTCCAGAGATGGTGTTTCCTTTCTTCTGGTTCTAAATCCTTCTAGATTCATCTAAGTCTACTTCCGCCAATAAGGCTGCTTGTACTACTTAAGTGTAAGTCGAAAGCTGTAAGCAAATGACCCTAGTTCGAACAGAGGGTTTAAGGCCCCACTCGATCTTTCGTGCCCATGATTCTTCGTTCGGTGTGATGGTCGAGGTGAATCGGCTCAACTCTTCGAAACGGTTGACGTACTGGGTTACTAACATAGTTCCTTGTTTTAGCTCCAAATATTCTCTGACTTGTCCTTGTCGAAAAGGAGCTAAAAAGTACTTTTTCAAAAATAATTCTTCAAACTAATTCCAAGTTAGAGTTGTCACATCTTGGGTCTTGTCTATCATAGACCACTAGTACTCGGCCTCTCCTTCCAGTAGGTGTGCTGCTAAAGCTACTCGATCGGCATCGATTTGCACTCCCATGGAGTTAAACAATTTCTTGATAGCTCTCAGCCATTCTTCGGCTACTCTCGGTTCAGCTCCTCCCTTGAACATAGGGGCTCGTTATTTTTTGAGTTTTGATAAGAACCATGCCCTATCTCGGATGTGAGGATGGTTAATGCTGGTGGCAAACTCATGCAAGACTTGGGATAACCTTAGCACTTATTCGTCTACGGGTCCATTTACTTACCGTTGATGGTAAGGTCGTCTACCTGCCATCTGAATAAAGAGGGAAGGTGTTGTGGCTGGTGAGTCTTCTTTTTAAGGTTTTAACTGTTTCTAGGTTTTAGGATTTTGGGGAGTTAATTTAAGAGTTATTCATTTGTATTTCTTATCATTCGAGTTCGAGTACAAAGAGTGATTATAAAGAGCGAGGCACAAAACACATTAGGGCCTAACCAGAATAGGTATGGATAAAACCATCAAATTTTGACTGCGTAGTCCCACGTTACTTCCAAGTTCCGTAGCGTTTTCCTTGTACTTCCACGTACCACACTCCAACGATTCCCATGCGAGCTTTATCAGTGATGGCAATAGGAACCTTCGTGTAGGTCTCTGTTAGAGATGTTATATTAGCTCCTACTTAGCAGTTGTTGCTGTCGATTATTGATCTTCAAAATACGTTAAGCGCGGATGTTGGTAGACATTTTGTGCTTTAACTCTAGGTAGAGATCTGCTTTGCGACTCGATGATGCGCCGGGTGATTCTTCTGAGGATGTGCACGATCCAAGTTTCTCGTGAAGCGCTAAACTCTAATAACTATCGTTTCTTATCGATCTTAGTCTTAGAAGAGGCGACCTGGGGTGGCGAGTGGTCAAACATTTAGTCGAGAATTTCGAATGATGTACTAAATTGCACGATACGTGGCTGGGGGTTAGAATGGCTTAGGAAAGGTGAACAAATCCTTTATCGAGATTCAATGGAAGATTCCTAAATGGTTCAAAAGATAGGTTGGATGAGGTCAAATGGTCACGGTTTAGGCAGTCATCGTTGACACAAACTGAATGGTTATTTAGGGTTCAAATGTAGGTGAAGTAAGAGGAGGACAGTGAATAATACCTAAACAAATGTCCTTGGAACTAACCAAGTACGATTAGATTATGATAAAAGAGATGTTAAGCAATGGGTAGCCGAACTAGATAATGCACTGAAATTACGTTGGCTTAACATACTTCAATTCAAGTATCCAAGTCTACTTTCCTGGTAAGGATTTCAAGAGTGTACAAACGAATTCACAAAAATCATTACAACAGAGTGTAGTTTCATAATCGAGAGAAGATGAATGATGGAAAAAAAATTTTCAATGTCGAATGTTCGGAACGGGTAATTAACAAAGAATTGATATCAAGTTCTACGAAAGAAGAGTTAGTTCAAGGAGGCTGACTTGAATTAGAGGAGAATCAAATGCAAATACTAGTCATCATTAAAGCTTGAAAACTTGAGGACAAAGGTGTTTCCTAGAATTAAATTTCTGATAGGATTATTAACAAGACTTTGGTGCATAAGGGTTACAGACGAATGACACCTGACGGTACCATTGAGAACTAAGGATATAAGATGGAATAATACACGAAGAACTTCAGATAGGTACAAAATTTAATAGAAAGACTTGGGGTAAACGAGAAAGGAACTTATAAGGATGAAGTTATGGGGTTCTAATGGTCGGATGATATCTGAAATTTCTCTTAGTGCGTACTCCCGTCTACCCCCCTTAAAATAAAATAACTTGTTGCACGAATCTCCGATCTTCGATCTCGAAGCTCTTATTCGTCCTTCACATGTAGATTTCCTATAGATTTTGATCCGGATAACGTCCTAACACGACTCACTATAAGACTTAGACGCAGTAGATTTTAGTTCTTATAATGTATAAATAATAATTATAATTAATACAACGCACTCTACAGAGCTTCTACGCGATAGAACGCATGGTTTTCCATAGTCCAAGACCTGAAGGTTCACTAAACCTAGGCTTTGATACCAACTGTGACACCCCGACCCTTCACATGGCAACGATATTATCCGCTTTGGCCAAAGCCCTCACAGTTTGATTCTTCCCAATGGGTCACCCATCCTTGCATTGCTCCAGCGTAAGCACGCTTAACTACAGAGTTCTGCTAGGGTCTCTACCACTTGGGAAAAGGCCTCATTGAATGTAAGGGTCCAAGATTTTTCTTTTATAGCCTAGGAACTCCCTCCCTTTCCGATGTGGGATACTAGGATATCACAATCCACCCCCTTTAGGGTTGCACGTCCCCGTGCAGTAGCCTGCTAACTCCGGTAGCCTGCCAGTTCTTCTCGACCCGCCTACTCAGTAACCCGCCCACGTGTCACGCGAGACGGCATTGGCCCATACTCGGAGGTGAGGAGATTCGGCTCTGAAACCACCTGAGCTACATCCCCACTTAGATAAAAATATTCCTTACAACTTTCATGTTTATTACTAAGGTTAGATCCTAGTGCACGAGATTTATTTATTTTATTTAAGCAAAAACCGTTTAGCATTTTATAGAGAAAAACACAGAAATTAGGCCTCAGTTGGCCACTATTTTGGGGCATCAATTCAAGGGCTCTAGGTCTGATATTTGGAGAGGTTTTATTTTAAGGCGTCCCCTAGAAGTTTTATGTTTTGTGCTAGTTCAAGTTGTTTGGAAAAGGTTTGAGATTTTGGCCAATTTATAAAAACGGTTCAGTCAGCCTAAAAAGGATCTGCAGAATATGTTTTTAACAGAGAATGCTCAAAACCTTTGAGATATCATCCAATGGTATTTTGGACTTGTTGTTGCTCAGTATTTAGTTTAATATGTCAGATACATTTTTCATGTTTATCACTTTTGGATTTAGTTTCTAAAAAGGTAGGTTTCTGATCTCACAAAAATGTGTGACAGAGAGGTCTGTTAGTCACTAAATCTCAATAGTAAATTTTGGAAGGACTTTGACCTATCAAGACTTCATTTGTTTGGTTCCTTTTAGGTGGACAGAAGATAAATATATCCTCTACAAGTTTTATGTTTTGACCAAAGCTCGGTTCTCACTCTAACTTAGGGTTTTTATGTCTGCAACTTAGACTGGTCAAGATCTGACACTCTTTAGAAAAAATGACATACCTGGAGTTCTATCCAACAAAATCACTTCAAACTAATTTTGTATGAAAGAAAACTCAAACAGATAGGTCTAGACACAAAAATCACTTTAACATAATTTTTTTACAATTAGTTATGATGTTTTAAAGTTCATGGTAAAAAGTAAGTAAGTCCAGAAAATCAGGTTACCTAGGGTTTTAGTTTCTTAGCTTGTGCAGTGTTCATTTTTGTTGTGGTTTCTTTGCATGCATATTGTAAACCCATATAAACCAAAACTACATAACATGTTTAGGCCATAAAACTCAAAAATATACACATGCAAACACATGCAAGACTTATTCATACATAAATAGCCCATAAACTACTCCTATGACGCCTTTTTGAGTTATTCTTTGTTTTACTTTCTTAGGGTTGATTATAGAGATCGATTGAAGGTTATCTTAAGGGAGAATATTAGAGGGTTTTAGAGAGTTTACTTACTTTATTTGATGCTCAAAAGGTTGAAGATGAGTGGGACTTAGCTTTATTGCTCACACCTTGAACTTCCTACCCTTGAACTTCCTTCCTTCTTTCTTCTTATCTTCTTCTTCCCTTGAGAAGACTTAGAAAATTTTTGGTGGTTCTCTCCCTAACACTCTCAACTGAAAATACATGTAGAGAAGGGTGTTTCGTTGTGTTTTTATAATAAAAATGTATTAGAGACATAATAATTGCTTTCCAAGCTTTATTTTGAATTTTCTTCAATTTCTGTTGGTTGCATGAGAGGTGGGAGCTATTTGAGACATTGAGAAATCAATTTTGGCAGGTGGGGTTCAGCCATGGCAGACTTGGGTGGCTCAAGATCTGATTTGTATTAATTTAGGATTTTTAAATTGTATTTTGGTACCATTTTGTACAAGAAAATACATAAAATATTAATTTTATGTATCATTTTGGTATCTTAACCTACTAAAACCTATTATATTAATGTGTTTATAATTAATTTAGTCTTTCTATGAATTATCGTAATTTTTGTAGCAACTAATTAAATAGGTGTAGGCTTTTAAGTCAATTTAAGCTAGTTTGATAACAATTGATTTTTTGACTTATTTATTGTGTAGAGATTTTAAATAATAATTTGTTTGATTTTGTTAACATATATTATTTTATTATTATGTATATTACTTGTATAAAAATTGTTAGGGCATAATAATGTTTAATTTCTACAATTTTTTTTTCTCATTTTTAAGCTTAAAAAGGCAAAAAAGTCACTTTTTGGGCACAAACTCCAATGTGGCCGGCCACTAAGGGCATTTTTGTCATTTTTTGATGTTATTTTGTCTTTTATTACTTAATTATATTTAAATATCTATTTTAGGGTGTCCATGTATCAAATTTTAAAATTTTAAGACTTTTTACTGTATTAAGGGCAAAATGGTCATTTTACATTAATTAAGAGAATTTTTTTATTTTTAGTATTATATTTCATGTTATTTACTTAATTTAGAATGTTAAGAGTCTTTTCTGAGTATTAGGGCTTTACCTTTGAGTATCTGATTTTTTTGAAATTTTTGGGTCGAATTAGGGTTTCGGGTTGAGTTAGGGTTTCCATCGTTCTAACGATCTATGATCTTGTCAACTAACTGTCGCTAAAGCTAGGGTTTGGGTTGAATTGCTAATACGGGTTGTTACAATCTAGGTGTTAAAACTAGGGTCTGTACCGGGGGTGCTACAATCTCGCGCCCGGCTATCCGCTTGAGCAAACAGAGATCCGCTTGAGTGGTCCCCCATCGACCCAACTTTTGGCTACAAGCCCGCTCGAGCAAGCAGATCTCCGCTCAAGCAGTCATCGCTGAGTGAAAATTTGAACAAAAGACGCATGATCAAGCCCACGCATACATAACACATATAGAAACATGCTATTCTAAAACGATTTAGGCAATAACTAACACATCGAATAAACATACGAAAATAAAATGAAACCGGGTCTCACAACACTTTCCCCTTAAAGGAATTTTGCCCCCGAAATTCACTACAAGTTCTTAATGCAAACAACTCTGGGTATCTAGCACGGACTTCGGACTCCGTGATAAAACTACAGAACCTTGACATATGCAATGGTTCTCCCTCTCAACACCTGCTCCTTTGTATCCACAATCCTCACCGATCGTTCCTCAAAAGAAACATCCTCATTTACCCGCCATTTAGCCCAATCTAAGATGTGTGATGGGTCAGGCTTGTACTTTTGAAGCATGGAAAGATATAACATATTGTGCACAGCTGATAGCTGAGGGGGCAAGGCCAGACTGTATGCCACCTCTCCAATCCTCTATAGGTTCTCAAATAGCCCGATAAAATACGGCAACAACTTCCTGCTACAGCTAAATCTCATCAACCCTCGGTGTGGCGAGACTTTCAAAAACACATGGTACCTCACCCCAAACTCCGAAGGCCTCCTCCTCTGATTGGCGTAATTTTTCTAACGACTCTTGGCCGTCATCAAACATTGGTGAATCATAGCAATCTTTTTTGTCGTCTCCCGTAGCAAGTAGGGTCCCAAAATTGCAGTCACTCCCACATCTGTCCAACACACCGGCGATCTACAAGGCCTCAAAGGGCCCCATGCCAATGCTAGAACGATAACTATTGTTATACGCAAACTCTGCCAACGGTAAATGATCTTCTCATGAACCCAAAAATCATGCACACAAGCTCGTAGCATGTCCTCCAAAATCTGTATAGTATGCTTAGACAAACTGTCTGTCTGAGGATGAAATGCAGTGCTAAAATGCAAGCTCGTCCCCTGACCTACTTGGAGACTCTACCAAAAGCGCGATGTGAAGCGCAGGTCTCAGTCGGAAACAATAGATACCGGTACTCCATGTATCTAAATAATCTCACTAACACATAGCCTACTCAGCTTGTCAACAGAATCCTTCACGCGAATGGGAAGAAAGTGTGTAGACTTCGTTAGTCTATCAACCACAACCAAAATAGCATTGTGTCCTTTAGGTGATCTAGGAAGTCCAATTACAAAATCCATCGTGATGTTCTCCCACTTCCATTCCGATACAGACAACGGCTGAAGTAAACCTGCTAGCCTCTGGTGTTCGGCCTTCACTTTTTTTTCAGGTAATTAATTTTCCTTCACTTGCTAACAAGTGAGACATCTAGCAACAAACTGAACAATCTCTCTCTTCATTCCCTTCCACCAGAGCTAATTAAGCAGATCAAGATACATCTTGGTGCCTCATGAGTGCACTGCAAGACGAGAATGGTGGAAGTCCCGTAACACATTATTGTGGCACGATTCTGGCACAAATATTTTCCCAGCAAACCACAAAGTCTGATCCGGAACTCACAATCCATCCCTTGGTGTCTTTCCCACTGGCCACACTATCCCTTAGCATTTGAGCTTCTTGATCCGTCTGTTGAGCCTCTAGAACACGAGTAACCAATATAGGCTGTGAAACCACTGAGAATAATATCGCACCCTCCTTCGTCTCTCCAAGACATAAGTCAAACTTGATGATCTCCCTGAGTATGTCCCACTCCCGCTTAGTAACAGAGGCTAGTACGCCATGGGGTCTCCTGCTAAGAGCATCGGCCACAACATTTGCCCTCTCCGGGTGATACCAAAGGTTAAAATTGTAATATTCCATAAACTCCATCCACCGTTGTTGGCATAGATTTTGGTCATTATGTGAAAACAAGTATTTTAAACTCTTGTGATCGAAAAAAACCTCAAAATGCTCACCATAAAGATAGAGTCGACATGCCTTCAAGACAAAGACCATGGTTTCCAACTCCAAATCATATGTCGGGTAACTCTATTCATGAGTCTTCAACTGCCGAGATTAGTAAGCCACAACCTTACCTTCCTGCATCAAAACAAAACCCAAACCATCATGCAACGCATCATAATTACTGTGTGACCCAAACCTCGTTTTGGAATAACTAAGCGACGCATCACAATACACTGTGTGACCCAAACCTCGTTCTGGAATAACTAAGCGACGCATCACAATACACTGTGTGACCCAAACCTCGTTCTGGAATAACTAACATTTGTGCACTCGTCAATCTCTTCTTTAATTCCTAAAATGCCAACTCACAGGCCTCATTCCAAACGAACTTGACTCCTTTTTGCGTAAGGCGAGTCATCGGCGCGGCAAGTCTAGAAAGATCTTTACAAATTGTCGGTAGTAGTTTGCCAAGCCTAAAAAGCTGCGAATCTCAAATACATTTTTCGGTCGTTACTAATCCATCACTGCGTCAGTCTTCGAAGAATCCACAGATACTCCCTCCTTTGATACCACATGTCCAAAAAATCTCACCTCAGGCATCCAAAATTCACACTTCTCAAACTTTGCATACAGACGATGCTCTCTCAACAGCTGTAGAGCAATACATAGATGTTATTCAGGCATCTCCTTCGAGGGTGAGTAGATAAGAATGTCACCCACAAACACAACAACAAAACTGTTCAGATACGAATGAAATATACAGTTCATCAAGTCTATGAACATCACATGAGCATTCGTCAAATCGAACGACATAACCAAAAACTCATAGTGACCACAACAAGTCTGAAAGGCGCTCTCTGCCATGTCCTCATTCCTGATCCTCAGCTGATGATACCTTGACCTCAAATCAATCTTCGAAAAGCAACTCGAACCCTTTAGCTGAACAAACAAGCCATAAATCCTTAGCATAGGATACTTGTTTTTCACCGTTACTTGATTTAACTTTCGATAGCCAATACATAACCTCAAGGATCCATCTTTCTTCTTAGCAAACAAGACTGGGGCTCCCCATAGCGACGTACTCAGACGTACAAACCCCTTGTCAAGAAACTCCTGAAGCTGTACCTTGAGTTCTCGCAACTCAACTAGTGCAAAATGATAAGATGGCATCGAAATAGGTGCAGCTCTCGTAACGAGATCAATAGAAAACTCTGCCTCATGTCTAAGTGGCAACTCAAAAAGATCATCAAGAAAGACATCTACATAGTCACAAACCACATGGGAAAACTCTCCTCGAACCTGTAGACACCCCAATTTGACCCCACCCAATCTTAGGTGAATCTGATGATGAAAATCGGTAGAACAAATGCTTTAGTTCGACCCTCAGGAAGTGATCCAAGCTCGATAATTGAACCCGACCATCAAAAACCATAAGAAACCTTCAAAACCAATGAAGTTGTACCAAACCATCAATAACTTGTTGCCCAAGTCATTGCCAGAAGTGGAGACCGCCATGTTCATTGTCGCAACTGCTAATAGAACCTTGTGGAACCTTTTCCAACATGGCGACTGCCAAATCCAACATGGCGACCGCCAACTCACATTGTGGCGGCTGCCAACTCCAAATGGCCTAACATGCCTCAAAATGTGGCAGCATCTCATTGGTTAAAGAACTCTTTAAATACAGTACATCTGGTACGTTTTCGAGGACAGATTTTGAGAAAGAGGTTTAGCGAGAGAAGCTTTGCCGAGTCGCCGAGCAATCCGAACCCTGACACCAAAATCCTGCCGAAATACCGAGACTCGAACCTCCGACATTGAAGCCTTGCTTGGATCACCACCCTAGGATTGGACTGTTGAAGCACATTCCCAATTTGAGAATTTTCCGGCAATCCAGGTACCTCGTTTGGATCCCCGATTCTTCTAACTCCATTTCTTCTCTCTTGGGGTGATCGGGTTAACTTTCAATTTCAATTTGTATATTTCTTTTTTTTACATAATTAATCTCGTTTGTTGTTTAAATTGCTTCATTTAGTTTAATCTTTTTAATTAATTGCTTATTTCACACAACCACACTAAGCACATTATCTTTTTTTTAATTCATCAAATTAGTGCTAACATAATTTGGCAATACAGCAAACGATATCGTTGTTGTCATAATTCAAAACACTTACATAAAAATAGTTGTAATTGTTAATATTACACCCATTCAACTCTAGTATCTCTCTTTTCTTTTTCTTTTCTTTTTTTTATTTTATGTTAATTTAATATTCCAACATTCATTTTCTTTTCTTTCCTTGTAGTTAGTCTAATTTTCATTTCTATTATTTTATTTCTTTTTCTTTTGATGTAGCTTTATTTTCTCTTTAGTGTAATATAGCTTTAATTTCTTTCTTTATGTCCCTTTTTCTTTTTTTTTTTTCTTTTTTTATACTAATATTCTTTTTTGTTTTTTTAGCTAAGTTTAATGCTCATTTATTAGGTTTTATCTTTCATTTTCTTTTCTTTTTCTTTTAACAATAGCGTAATTTTTGTTTTTAATATTTTGTTTTCTTTTCATTTTTATTATTAGTTTTATTTCCATAAAATGTTCTATTTTTTTTTCTATAACTTTACTTTCTTTTTCTAGTACTTATCTTATTTTTGTTTTCTTTTATTTTCTTTTATTAAACCTAAAAAATCACAAAAGGTTTTTAAATTAATTTTCATCTTTAAATGGCGTTATAATTTTCTCATTTAATAATAGTTAAAACCCTATCATCCTTCTCATCTTTTTTATTTTCTTCCTTTTTCCTTTAATTCTCTTTTATAAATATAAAATGTTAATAATCAAATTTTCTTTTATTTTTTTTCAAAACCTTCATTTGTTAACTTAATTTTTTCTTCTATAGTATTTTTCTTTTCTTTTCTTTTATAAACTACAAAAAGCACAAAATCATAAAAATACCTTTTATACTAGTTAATGTTCTTCTTACTTTTCTTATTTTCATCTTTTACGTAAATAGTTAGGTTTTCTTTTTATTAGTTTGAAAGTATTTTCTAAACCTTTTTTATTTTGACTTAATCAATCTTTCGTAAATTTTCTTTATTCTATTTCTTCTTCCAATTAAAACATCAAATATTGGCTTGTTAACACAAAATGTTTGTTATTCGATTTTATTATTTTGGTTAGTTTTTAACATAGGACTTTTTACATACTTTTTACAACTTTTAGGTAATAATATGCATATTGTACAAATTGTGTAGCTTATTTTTGTAACAAATTCATGTTTAGGTAATTTTAGCAACTTTAGCATTTCATTCTTTTAACCAAATCATGTTAGTTTAGATTGTTTAAACAATATTGCATGTGGGTATGTTTCATGTATCATTTAGGTAGAAATTGCATGTCATAGGACTTAGAATTTTTTTTTTTACACTTATATGTTTTGGAGTGTTACGTACATATTTTATATATTTTATATACTTGATTTTGAATGTTCTCTCTTCACTCCCATTTTCTCTATTTGCATGCATTTGAGAAATCATATTAAAGAACTAATGATGATTAGTAGAAGCCAACCTTACGATTGGGCAAACGGGGTGCCTAACACCTTTGCAGATTCGTACCTTAGCCCCCGAACCATCTTTCTCTAGTTAAACGCTTTTAAAATCAATAACCATTTTTGTTTTTCTTAGTTTTTCTCAAAAACTAAAAGGCGACTCTATTTTCAACAAAAAGGGGTTTTTAAAATTTGGTTTTCAAGTTGTTAAAAGATATTTTTTTCTAAACATTCTTTGAATTTCTTTTTTTGAATATTTTTCAAAACAACCCCTAAATCCCAAAGCTATAGTATTTTCTGGCGACTCTGCTGGGGACTGGTTTTCAAAATCAAATAAGAGGGCTAGATTCGAAAACATCATTGGTTCTTAATAATATTTCTCATTTGCATTTTCGCATGCATATGCATTGTTCTTCAAACCTGCCTGCCTGGCCAACCTGATGCCCTAAACGTTAATCCGTCTTGGGGATTGTTGGGAAGGCAGGTAACCCTTATGACTATACGCTATCATAGGTACGGTAAAAAAGTTCAGGCATACTGTTTGACCATGTTTTGCATGGAAAGTATATACCTGGTTCTATTCAGAAGGTACCCTGTTTGATTGACCAAAATCGGTCTTTTGCATATAGTGAACTTAGAACCCCCCAATTAGGTGTTGCTAACTCTAGTAGGATTATGTGTTTTTCTTCATTGTATGTTTTGTTTGTATATTGTTAGGATTGTTTTGATTAAGTTTAGGCTAGTTATTTCTCCAGGTTCAACCCGAGTTTTCTGTTATCCTTTACTTAGGCTAGCTTTTCCTTCGGGTTTTTACCCGGGTTTTATTTTTTTTACCACATTCGATTTTTCTTACTGTAGTTTTCTTTCCAAGGTTTTGCCTGTGTTTCGTTTTAATACTTCTAGGGAGGTTTCTTTTCCCTCTGGGATTTTCCCGGGTCATTGGTTTCCTCTTTTTTTCTTTTTTTTACATAGGCTCGTTTCTTTCAAACCTTTGTCATACCCGTGAGAGTTATTTCCCTACCATCATGCTGCCCATTTTTCCTTAGAATTTTTTAGGTCGAACTAGTCCGGTCAACATAGCTCTGTTTCCCTGCCGAAGTGCTGTCCATTTTCCCATTTTAGATGAGCTTTCCCTCTAGAATTTAGTTGATTCTCCTTCTTAACTGTCTTTCTAGTTTTTGAGTTATCCTGTTACGCCACCGGCACAAGCCCAACAGGGGCATTGTTTTAGCTTTTGTGTTTATCTACTCATGATTTGCTGTCTTGGGTATCTGAGGTATTTGCTACCTATTATCAAAATGCCTGCCCGGGAAGATTCTGATACTAGTTACTCTGCTTTTGGGATCCATCTCTCTCTGTGGGAAAGATCAGTGATAGGCAGACTTTGTAGGGTATCTGAATAGCCGACTGAGTCAGCTGAAATGGCAGAAAACGAGGTGAATTTGGCAGCCCTATTGAGGGCAATTACTGATGTATAGAGAGCCGTAGAGCAACAGACCCAGGCTTAAGTGTAATGTCAGGCACAGATCTGGGCAGTTCATGCCCGTATCCCTGTTGCGAATGGACAACCAGATGAGACAAACGAGAATGGAGAGGACTTTTGGGATGACAACCAGGTCCCCGATGGATCGCAAGTTGTTCCACCACCACTACGGAACCCTCCTCAGGTGATAGTTGAGGAGAAAAATACTGCACAATTTAGAGAATCTGCACTAATTGAGAAGATCGACAGAATGGAAAAGTTCCTTAGAAAAGCCAAGGGGATCGAGGAATACATGTTAGATGTGGGGGGACTATGTTTGTTCCCAGATGCTAAATTGTCGAAAAAGTTTAAAATGCCGGACATGAAAAAATTTGACGAAATCGGAGATCCCAAAATTCATCTCCGAATGTATGTTGGTACCTTGTCGCCAATGAAAATTGATGACCAGTTGAAGACTTAGCTCTTTCACCGATCTCTTTCTGTGGCAGCCCAAAAATGGTTCCTCTCTCTTGATGTAGCCAAAACCAAAACTTGGAAAGACCTAACAACGGTTTTTATCAGCTAGTATAGTTACAATGTCCAACTAGATGTAACTACTTGAGAGCTCGAAATGACTCGACAGGAGAACAAGAAATCTTTTGTTGACTTCCTAACCCTATGGAGGGGTAAGGCCGCCAAAATGACAAACAGGCCCACTGAGAAAGAGCAGGTGAGGATTGTGGTTAAGAATCTGCAGTCTTCGTTAAAGCGCTACCTCATCACGCAGCCACTTTCCACCTTTGAGCAGTTGTTCGATGCTGGGGTACAAATTAAGGACGCTATCCAAGCTGGTGACATCGAGAAAATAAAACCCGGTCAGAAACCACCAAGAAGGTCTTTCCCTACAACCAACCAAAATTAATCCGCTGCAACCAACCTCGTGTCTCGCTCAGACGAGGTAAACTTGCTAAACCCATCTCCTTTCGCCCAGCAGTCCAATAATGCCCAACAATCAGATAATTGCCAACAACAACAAAAGTCGAGGAAGGTCTTTACCCCCCTCAACATTCCATTATCCACCGCCCTAAGTCGACTCGTCGAGAAGGGGCTTATCAAGCCATTGAACCCCATGCTTGTTCCTGACCCCATACCCCCAAAGTTTAATGCTTCCCAATACTGCGCCTTCCACTAAGGTCATAAGCACCTAACTGACAAGTGTTTGAGACTCCGACACGAGATCCAAAACCTCATTAACAACAAGGTGATCCCGCCACCGTCTGCCACCCCAAAGCCGAATGTCACGACTAACCCACTGCCGAATCATGGCAGGCAAGCTGGGGTAAATTATGTATCTCGGGGAATTAGAGGACCCGAGCCAATATATCTGTTCAGCATGCCTGCCACGCCCTCGTGTTTTGTCTAACAAGGATCAGACAGCATGCTCATTCATGATGATTAGAGGCAGTCGAGACAGGATAGAAAAATAGAATGATAATTCCTGGAAATGGTATCAACCGCTAATCCAAGTCTACCAACAAGAGGAGGAGCACAATGAAGAAGATGACTGGCCGTAGGATTACCCGAGTCGACCTTATAGGTTTAGCCATGTGCTTGATGGAATCACCTTTCCCTAACTTTTTGAGGAGAAAGTGTACGTCGATGAAATGCAGTCCTACTGGTTGGTAAGAATCATGTTGAAATCAGATGGAGTAGAATAGACTAATTTCTGGGCTGCTCGGGAATAGCTAGTGAATTTTATTAAAGAAGACATCTGGGAGGAAATTGATAATAAATGGGCTATTGAAGAAGACGAGAAAAGAAGGGAAAGAGCAGCCATTAGTGACTTAAATGATTTGTGGGCATTTGAAAGCCCTCTGTGCGTAAACAAAGTGAGACAGACTGATAATGTGATGCCAGGGTTATGGGATCTTGAAGACGGCATGGAACACCTAACTAGAAGCCAAGTGAAAGAGGGAAAGAGACAGAGCAAGAGGAGGAGGATGATGCTGTATTGAGACAGTTGAAAAAGACGCAAGCCAACATCAGTATCTAGGGCTTATTGATGGCTTCGCATAAGCACAGGTAAACTATTTTGAGGGTGTTGAACAATGCCAGTGTTTCGATAGATGCAACCCCTAAGCAGCTCATTAGGCTTATTCTGCCAGCCGCCGAACCAAAAGTTATTTTCTTTTCTGATAAGGATTTGTTCGTTGAAGGAAAAAGTCACAACAAGCCACTTCACATCACCATCAAGTGCCTAAAAAAATGGGTCCTGGTAACCCTCATTGATAATGGGTCTACCTTGAACGTTTGCCCATTGAGAACGGCCATCTGTCTAGGGATGAGATCAGACCAGTTCACTCCCTGCAATCAACAGGTGTAAGCCTATGACAACACAAGAAGGGATGTACTAAGACTGGTATCATTCACCATTTCAGTAGGACCTCTAGAGACATCGGTTGAGTTTCACGTGCTAGACGTGCCGGCCTCTTTCAATCTGCTGCTGGGCAGGCTGTGGCTGCATGACCCAAATGTCTAGGTGGTACCGTCTACCCTTCACCAAAAATTGATAAAGAATGGGACGATTTTGACTATCCACGGAGAAGACAACATTCACCCCCCAAAAGGAGGAGAGGGCACAACTCTGTTGGAAGTTCAGCATAGTGAAGATGGTGTGTTACTCAGTGGTTTTAAATTTGAAGAAGAACAGGTTGTTCAGATGCTGATGAATGAAGAAGAAAGGTATGTCAACCTACGAGTGATAACAATGATGAGGAAAATGTCCTTCTTCCTAGGTATGGGATTGGGACGTAATCTATAGGGAATCCCGAAACCCAGTCAGGTATTGCCAACTTCGCACCGTTTTGGTCTTGGGTATGAGCCAACGGAGGAAGATTTGGAAGGGCCTAGAAGGGGACAAAAGACTAATTATTCCGGGACGCTCAATGGGTACTTCGTCAAGGAAGGAGAAGATTTCCCATATTGCGGTTTTTCAGAGCCATGGGTCGACGAGGAAACCAATCAAAAGCTGCCAGGGTTGGAGATCTTTTTCAACCACGAGCTAGCTGTCTGACATGGAAGAGGAAGAAACAGTGGAAGAAAAGAAGGAAGAAAAGAAGGTTAAGGAAGAAGACTGGGCTGACAAGTTTGATGGTGCCGACATGGGAATGCTGTTTAACGAGAAGATGGCTCAGTTGTAGGTGACTGATCAGAACTGTTTCATGATGGATTTCGGCGCACCAGCCGATTGCACCAAGCTTATCGTCGATGCGGCTGCAAAAGAGGTGACGAATTGGACCATCGAGTATAGTGATGTACACATTGTCTATCCTGAGTCCGAGATTGAGTCGGAGTCTGTAGTCGAGGGCACATCTGTTGGTGCTTCTCTCATGCTTTTACCATCAAGTTTGTAATCTCCTCTGTTTTTAATGAAATGAACAAGATTTTCGGTTACTCTGTTTTATTTAATTTATTCCATACTTTTTCTGACGATTTTGAATTTAACGGGAATATCCCCGAAGAAATAAAACTTTTAATAAAAAGAGAAGAAGAAATGCGTGCCTAACCAATAATTGAATAAATATTGTCAATAAATCTGGGTAATGAAACCAACCTGCAAAATGTTCAAATAAGTTCTTCTTTATCCTCAGTTGAACTAGAACAACTAATAACTTTATTAAAAGAATTCAAAGATGTATTTGCATGGTCTTATGAGGATATACCCGGAATTGATCTTGACATTGTCCAGCACCATATCCCCTTATACCCTAATGCTAAACCGGTCAAACAAAAATTAAGGCGAATTCGACTAGAATGGGCTCTGAAGATCGAAAAAGAAATTGCCAAGCAGATCAATGCTGGCTTCCTAATGGTAACCGAGTATCCGAAATGGGTAGCTAACATCGTACCGATTTTGAAGAAGGACGGTCGTATCCGAGTCTGCGTGGATTTTTGGGATCTCAACAAGGCTAGCCCGAAAGACGATTTTTCACTACCGCACATCGACGTCTTAGCAGACAGTACGGCGGAGCATGCCTTGCTATCATTCATGGATGGCTTCTCTAGATACAACCAGATTTTAATGGATCCCGAGGATAGAGAAAAGACGACATTCACCACGCCTTGGGGCACTTATTGTTATCGTGTAATGCCGTTTGGCTTGAAAAATGCAGGGACAACCTATCAAAGGGTTACCACCACTTTACTGCATGACATGATACATAAGGAAGTTGAGGTGTACGTGGACGATATGATAGTCAAATCAAAAGATCGAGATGGCCACATTATAGCACTACGAAGATTCTTTGAAAGGATTCGAAAGTACAACATGTGACTCAACCCATAGAAATGTTCCTTCGGAGTCACTGCTGGAAAGATGCTTGGATTTATGATCACTCAACAGGGCATTGAAGTCGATCCTTCAAAGATTAAAGAAATTTTGGAAATGCCTCCTCCGAGGACCGAGCTAGAAGTCAGGGGTTTTTTGGGTAAAATACAGTTTATCAGCCGATTCATCGCAAAGCTTACAACTACCTGCGAGCCGCTCTTCTGTCTGTTGAAGAAAGGGGTCGAATTCGAATGGGATTAGAAATTCCAAGACGCCTTTGATGCCGTACGATAGTACCTACAATATCCACCTGTTCTTGCTCCTCCTAAACCCAGCGGGCCACTGATTCTTTACTTATCAGTGACTGACTCAGCTATAGGATGTATGCTGGCACAAGAAGGAGAAATTGGAATCGAAAAGGCTATCTACTAATTAAGCAAGAAAATGACCTGGTCAAAAATACGGTACACACCACTGGAGAAGACATGTTGGGCTTTGGTTTGGGCTTCCCGAAAATTGAGACATTACATGCTGTCTTTCACAGTGAACATCATCTCTCGGATGGACCCATTGAAGTATCTGTTTGAAAAGCCATCACTCACAGGAAGGTTAGCCCGATGGTTGCTGTTATTATCTGAGTTTGATCTCCAATATGTTACCCAAAAGTCAGTCAAAGGCAGAGCAGTGGCAGAATTTTTGGCCGACCAACCAGTTGAAGGAGATGAAGGTACAGAGTTCTAGTTTCCTGATGAACAACTAATGAAAGTCGGGGATGACAAGTGGACTCAATATTTTGATGGCACATCCAATCAATATGGATATGGAATAGGAGTACTTCTTGTCACTCCCGATGAATCGCACGTTCTGCTGTCTGTAAAACTCAATTTCGAAGTCACCAACAATCAGGCTGAGTATGAGACATGTTTAGCTGGATTGGAGGTAGCCTTAGAACTAGGGACAAGAAAGTTGGAAGTCATCGGAGACTCAGCACTAGTAGTTTCACAAGCAAGAGGAGAATTGAAGGTTAGGGACTTAACCTTGATTCTCTATCATTAAGAACTAGAAAAGTTGATACCGTGCTTTGAATCGGTGATTTTCACTCATGTACTAAGATTGTAAAACAAGTTCGCCGATGCACTGGCCACCCTAGCATCCATGATAGACATACCACCCGGAGTTCAGATGAAACCTTTGATAATTGAGCAGAAGAGAAAGCCGGCATATGAGATGACAGTCGCTATTGAACAAATCACTGACGAACTTTCATGGTAAATTGACATTTAGAACTTCATAGAGAAAGGAGAATATCCAAAGTTTGCCAGCAAAAAGGATAAAAGGGCAATACGACGACTATTCGCGCAGTTTGTCATTAGCGGTGGTAGACTATACAAACGAGGACATTCTGGGGTCAATAAGCTATGAGTAAATGCAGAAGAAGGTCAAGAATTGATGAAAGAAATGCACTCAGGAGTCTGTGGGCCACACATGAGTGGAAATATGTTAGCCAAGAAAATCCTACGACATGGATACTTTTGGATGACAATGGAGACAAATTGTATCCAGTTTGTGAGGAGGTGCCATAAGTGCCAGATTCACGCAAACCTTATGCATGTCCCCTCGTCTCAGCTGTACAACCTGACGTCACCATGGCCTCTCTCAATATGGGCCATCGACGTGATTGGCTGGGTAACACCAAAGCCATCCAATGGACATGAGTTTATCTTAGTGGCCATCGACTATTTCACCAAGTGGGTGGAAGCAGCTTCCTACTCGGTATTGAAAGCCTCCCATGTTGCTAAGTTCATCAAGAAAAATATCATTTGTCGGTATGGAGTTCCCCATGAGGTCATCTCAGATAATGGCTCACATTTCCAAGGGGAGGTCCGTGATCTTTTCGAGGAATACCAGATAGTGGCTCATAAGTCCTCGCCATATCGACCGCAGACCAATGGAGCAGTCGAAGCAGCAAACAAGAATATTAAGAAAATTCTACAAAAGATGATCAACTCACATAAAGATTAGCTGAAACATCTACCATTTGCACTCTGGCGATACCGAACGTCGATCATAACTTCAACCGAAACTACGCTGTACTCTTTAGTGTACGGGATGGAAGTCGTGCTTCCTATTGAGGTGGAAATCCCTTCACTAAGAGTAGTGGCCGAGTCCAATATCTCAGAAGTAGGATGGCAGAGGAACCGGATGGAAGAGTTGCTCTTGTTTGATGAAAGAAGACTGCAAGCCCTATTTCATGTATATGGTTACCAAAGGAGGATAGCTTGGGCGTTCAATAAGTAGGTCAAGACTCGGGACCTCAGAGAAGGAGATTTGGTTCTCAAAGAAATCAGAGCTCCCATCTTCGACCCGAGAGGCAAGTTCAAGCCAAACTGGTCCAGACCGTTTTTGATCAAAACTATCATAACCGGTGGTGCAGTCACTATTACAGACTTGGATGGCAATGTGTTCTCCACTCTGGTTAACATCGATCAACTCAAAAAATACTATCCCTGAGGTAAAAATAAGATAAAAATAAAAGTTTGTTGAGTCGAACACCGAAAAGGCAACTCAGGCAAAAGTTAGAACGGCCCTCAAGGTTGAAAATCCAAAATGGCGACCTTGGCAAAAATTAGAGCATCACAAAAAAAAGTGTTAATACCCAAGCAAAAACTAAGCCCGAACTACGTTTTGGCCTGATTCCATTTTTTTTGAATACGTAGGTGGCTTCTTTTAAAGAAGTCCGGCCACATTCTTTGTCTTTAACCATTTTGAATCTGATTAAGACCAATGCAAATTAATTTTTGAATTCTGATAATAAAGTCATTAAAACTTTAGAAAAATTTAAACCATCTTAAACATAAACTGGGAGTTTGTCATTACTTCGATCAGAATTACAAAGTTTTGAATAAAAGGAGGGGCATGCAAGTCCCAAAATCTACAAACAAAATAAGGAAAAACTACGAAATTTTCGAAACAAAGCAAGAGGTCTCAAGTTCTTCTTCCTTTTGCTACTTGTTTTTCTTCTTCTTTATCTTTCTTCTCCCGATCCTGCATCAGCCATGTCTTGTATTCAGTAGAGAGATCGGGACACTGCAACTCATGCATCTCCATCAATGAGCGAGATGGCCAGGCATCCTGATATGACGATAAAAACAAAGCCCGTAGTATGGATGAGAACAGACGACCTCGAATGCTGGGGAAGATGATCTGATTGTAACCAAACTGCCACATGATCCGATGGGGGTGATAGAAGGTAGTCTAACGCAGGCCGACCAGCAGAATATCAGGGTGATCCATAGTGGTCAGGTCATAGCAGGAATCTGCCACCAAGAGCACTTCCAGGTAATGTCTAGACCAGTCAAAGAAGAAAGATACTGTCGCCAAGATGCCTCAATGTTACATATCTGATAACACGGGCGGTAAAGGAAAGCAGCGGCATTGTGCCTATCAGTGGGAGGCTTCTGCACGAGATTTACCTTCTCCATCAGCTAGATCTGTAGCAAGAGTTAAAATAGTATGAGAAAGGCTTTGCAGTATGACAGAGAACTTGATACATAGGAAGATGTTAAGCCCACCTAGAGAAGTAAAGGCCTGCCAGCAAAGGTGGTGATCTCGCCACGATAAACAGCATCCAAGCCCAGCAGTGTCTCGGCCAGAACAAGGGGCACAAAGTCCTTCCCCGTCCACATTTAGCCAGTAATGTCAACCAGGGCACAACTAACCCGCCCATCAAGAGGGACAAGGAGACGCTGGGCGAGGAGGCAGAAGCAAAGTGCTTAACGACGACGCAGCTAAAAGTTGACATCGCTGAGGTTCCCAGTAGGATGAAACCTCTTAATAAGCCACGGGATGTCAAGACAGTCGCCTGAGGTCAGAAGAGAAGCCTCCATCCTGGATAGGCCACAAAATTGCATCATCTGCTGCTGAACTGAGAGGAAGGGAGTAGGAACGACAACAGAACCCCGTGGAGTTAAGTCCAAAATGGCAGTAAACTCCTCCATAGTGGGGCAGAGCTCTTCGAGGCCAAATCGAAAGACGTGGGACTGTGGATCCCATAGTTGAACGGTGGCCTTCAACAATAGTTTGTCGATCTTCACGACCATAAGATAAAACAAAGAGTTAATCCCAAAAGAAGCAAAGTTCAGACGTTTAATGTGGGAGAATGCCTCAATCCACGAAGAAAGTGGGGTAGCCATCTGAGTGTAAGCAACAGAAAAGGGAGCCTCCAGGGCTGTTTTTATAAGACAAGAAAAGGCGAAAAATAAAAAATTTGGCGAAAGGCACACTCATTGTGGCGGCCGCCACCTTGGAGTTTGTGACAGCCAACTTGAAAAAGCATAGTACAGTGACATCATCGCTTTGACCAGGTGGCCGCCATGTTTGAGGTGGCGATCGCTATGCTTAAATATGGTGGGTGTATTTAGTTTGCAATTTTTCTAACTTGTGTAAAATGTTGACTTTCGCATTACAAGACAGTTTGAACAGTAAATAAGAGAAAATCACGCAGTAGATGGAAATCAAGCAAAAAAAAATGGCATGAAGGCCCAAAGATGATATAATGTAAACTTGGGCACCCAGGCCCAATAAACAATAAGATGGGGCACGCATACCCATGGATCAGGTAAAATATATAAAAATGTATCAAACTGGGGCACCCAGGCCCATCAAAAATGTGTCAGATAAATAAATGTAACCGGGGAGGGGAGAGCTCTCTCTCTCTCAAACATGTCTCGGGCGGACTCGGCGGGAGGAAGGACCGGCCTCATCCGAGCTGACATCCTCGAAGAGCCACTCGATGTCATCATCACCATCATTACTGCTGGAAGAAGAAGATATGGCTCTAGAACGACTCCTGGTAGACGAGAAGGAAATAGTGAGAAAATAGTCAAACCTGAGCGTGCTCTGACCGGAACTCCAGGGCTGAAGGAACCGGGATAGGAATATCGAAAGGATACCCATCCATGAAGGAAGATAAGGTCCAGGGTATCTCGACACTCCCAACCCTACCCCCACCAGCCGGACCAGCATCAGCAGCAGCATGACCAACATCAGTAACTGCAGGAGCACTAGCACCAGCAGCCTACGGTGCCGGTCCCCTCCTCCTGTCGTCAGGGTCAGTCGGGCCAAGACTTAAGGGACCCATTAGGTGTGCCTGGGCCCAGGCTGTGTAGTCCCCTTCTGCCACCAGCAGCTCTGAAACTGGGGTCCCCACCGTCTTCAGCAGCAAGTCGACGCAGCCTATAGGATCCGTCAGGTGCATGTGTTAGGGTTGGTATACTGAAAACCATGTTTTTAGTATTTAATTTTATTTTAATAAAATTAGTTTTTCATTTTATGAGAATCTTTATGAGCAATGTATGTA